>JABUQX010100645.1:25000-27862 GCA_015478945.1 Trachelipus rathkii | reverse complement strand
ACACCACCACTCACGGACAGAGCCCTATTCAAGGAGGGGGGTTACACGTCCAGAAGCCAACTAACGCAAACTACGAAGATGAGCACAGACGCAAGCTTTGAAGTGAGGGAGATTAATTTCAGCAGAAAACACAGAAGATTGGAAGAGAATTCCACAGAACAAGGTGGCAGGAAAGAAGGAAGCACGCAGCGTACTAGCCTGGAGTACCAATATCACACAAAAAACTCATTGCGCAGACACAGCCACCCTTGTGCTACGCGGCGTCGTAAGGTAGTGGTAACGAGTTACAAGTTCCCTCGAGCATCTGCCGCTGCGGTACCTATAGAAAAGAGATAAGCACCAACATCGCGCCGCCAAGATAGAGGGTCAAGTGAAGCGGAAAGTACGAAACAGTTTAAAGTCTTTTGGCCTTGACTCGACCCTGTCCAAAAGCCGGGTGAAACCAGAGCCCCCCCAGATATGAGAGCAGTACTCCATACAAGGGCGGATGAGGCCCTTGTATAGCTGGAGCAACTGGGAAGAAGAAAAAAAGTCTCGCAGTCTAAACAGAATTCCCAGTTTCTTTGAGGCCGCCCTAGCAACGTTGTGATGTGAGGTTTCCAAGACATTTTTTTGTTTATGTTAAGGCCAAGGATGTTTTGTCAACAGGAGAGACGAGAGAACCGTCGAAAGAGATAGGAAAGTTGGAAGGTGTTTTAGAGAGGACATTTGTAGAAAGTTGAGTTTTAAAGAAATTAAATTTCACAAGGTTAGACGACCACTCGGAAATTCTATCCAGATCTGCGAGAATAGAATCGGAAAGATTAAGACGAGAGGCAATTTTAGAAGTAAAAGAGGGAGCAGAATTGAAATGAGTTGAAGAATGAAGGGTCGAGTCATCGGCATACGAGTGGATAGAGTTAGATGTGCAGGTGAGAAGATCATTAATGAAAAGTAAGAATAAAGTAGGAGATAAGACAGAACCCTGAGGAACACCACAATTGACAGAAAAAGAAGAAGAGTCCCGCCCGTCAAACAACAGCCGATATTGAAGCGATTAGATAGAAACTAGGACATAAGTAAGCAAGAGAAGGAGGAAACCCAAAGGAAGGAGCTTGGAACAGTGACACGTGCCATACCCGGATCAAATGCTTTGGATATGTTCAGCGCCACACCAAGTCTCCCCATAGCTCTAAGGGCGGAAAACCATAAATCAGTAAGATAGGAAAGTATTATCGCCAGTAGAACTTGAGCGCCGAAAGCCGTACTGGCGATCAAAAAGAAGAGAATGAGATTCCAGATCATCTAAGAAAATGAGAGTTGAGAAGGGTTTCAAAGATCTTAGATAGAATACAAGTGAGAGCTATAGGGCGATAGTTAGAAGGATCAGAGCGGCTTCCTTTTTTTCGGAATCGGTTGGACATGTGCGTGCTTCCAACACTGAGGGAAATCTTAGTATTGAGACATAGAGAATATGGTTGAACGAGAGGAGGCCAGCACGAAGCACATCCCTCAAAACACGGGGAGAAATGCCATCCGGGCCCCCCGCCTTTCCTAACGTTCACAGATTTCTGGAGCCCATCCACCCGATCAAATGTAATCACAGGCAAAGCATAGGACACCTGAAGAGAGAAGGAGGAGGAGGAGGAATGCCAGAATCAATCCAGGGTTGAGTTAGAGAAAATAGGAGGCGAAGAGATTGGCCTTTTCAGTTGGAAAAGGCAACAGAACCATCAGAACGAATAAGCAGGAGGAAAGCAGATTTATTCAGAAGTGTTAGAGAATGTTTTTGCAAGAGGGCCAGAAAATTTTGTCAGTAGGAGGAACAGGAGGCTAGCGCACTTGTCGTTTGATGAAAAGCCGGCTTTGCCTCGACGAAGAGTATCCCTGCAAACGATTTCTAGCTGAATGGAAAATTAGCAAGAGTGATAGAGAACGAGAATTTTTCACTCCCGATACGCACTGTCCCTAGCCTGTATGGCCAGAGAACAAGCACGATCGAACCATGGATGATGAGGAGAGAAAGATTTAGTCGAAGAAGGAATGAACCTGCTCATCCCAATAACGATTACAGCTCCACCTTATCGGCAGAAGCTGAAGCGTCACCAGAGTCAAGCAGTCATTCCCCAATTATAGTTAAGCGTAAGAAGCAAACGCAAGCAAAGCTGCCAGAAAACGCGTAAGCAGGATGGAGCTGTTGGAGAGAAAGTATGAAATAAAGAGATATAAGGTTGTGGATTCAAGATTTACCAATAGAGCGAAAGTGGTATTTATAGAGAGAAGCGACGTTAGTGGTGAAACATAGGCAAGTGTGTTCAAGAATTGGTTAGGACGATCCGAACGTTGTAGGTTCTTTAAGTTAGTTGTCCAGAGTCGTCTGAGAAATTTACTAAATGATCGGCCTCCTCCCCACCTAAACAGTATGAGAGGACCCCAACCATTCAGGGTTGGTGTACATTGAAACCCCTAAATAGAGACCTCAGTATTGGATGAGAAGATATAACAGTCTCGTTGGAGAAGTAGAAAGATATTCAAAAAAGGCGTGAAAATCTGTTCGTTAGGAGAACAGTAGCCAGAAGCACAAGATTATTGTAGTAGAAGGAAGAAAGATTTTAAGCCACAGAACATCGAAGTTAGAAGATTCAAGAACGAGACGTGTACAGGAGTATTAATGTTTACATAGGGACACACTCCACCCCTTAAGACGGAAATTATGAAATAAGTTATATGAAATACATTAAACGAATTTTAGAGGGGAATCTCTAGCATCTGTGTCTCAGACAAAGCAAAAGGTTAGGGTAGAGTTAGAAAGGTGTATTCCACGGATGCAAGTTAGATTGTAAGCCGCGGATGTTAGTAAAGTCTATAGAAAGCCCGCGTCTG
>JABUQX010100645.1:17500-20000 GCA_015478945.1 Trachelipus rathkii | reverse complement strand
TATTATTAATATAATATATATATATATAATATATATATATAATATATATATAATCGATATATAATTACTAAATAATATATATATATATCTTATATCTATATATATATATATATATAATACTTGTACTCTTATATCGAAAATTTTATTTTATTTAACATTTTAATAATTTACTTATTGTAATATTTTTATTTTTATTTATTAATGTTTCGTAAGCAATTAATTTATTCTAATTATTTGAATTATTTTTAATTTGAATTATTTTTATTAGGTCTCTCGAGAAGTAGCACGTGGAACGAAACGCTCTGCCCAAAACACGTGGAAACCCAATTATATATAATATATATTATATATATATATATAATATATATTATCGATATATATATAATATATATATATATATATATATATAATATATAATACTATTATATAATATATATATATATATAATATTATATATATATAAGTATATATATATTATAATATATATATATATATATAATTAAGACATTAAGGCATTAAGAATATAGAGACAGTAAAAAGTCACATGGTGCCGGGATATTCCAGGACTGTCCAGTCAACCCACTAACCAAACATATATTATTATTATTTATATATATATATATAATATTATCAAGCTCCACTTTTCGAGCGTGAACACTTTAATTTTTTTAATTAAAATTTTAATGAGACTATTAGTAACAAAACTATATATATATATATACTATATATATATATAATATATATATGTAAATATATAATATATATATATATATATGTAATATATATATTTATTTTTTTATATTTTTTTTTTATTTATATAATTTTTTTTTTTTTAATTTTAAAATTTTTTAAAATTATAATATATATATATATATATAATATAATATATATATATAATATATTATATATATATATATATATATATAATATTAATTAACTTACACACACACATACACACACTACACACATGCCTAGATTACATACACTTACACTCACCACACAGATACACTCACACTTACGCTTACACAACACACAGCACACAATCACAACAGATACACACTTACACTTTACGCTTCACACACACACACACCACACACCTACACTCGGCCATAGGCACTTATTACACACTTACACTCACCATAGACACTTACACTTACATCCATACACAGCTATTAACACTTATAACCACTTACACTCTCCATAGACAAACTTACACTAGCCATATACACTTACACTCACTTACATTTACACTCACACACTCGATATTTTGATTCCTCAACTTTGATGCTTCAATTTTGTCTTGCCTCAAAACTTGAACCTCAGCCTTTGATGTTTCATCTTGCAGTGACTCATCTTTGATGCATTTCTAACCTTCTACCCTACCCGTACATTCCAAAGAACAGATTAATATTAAATGTCTTCCCTGATCATAAAGCTTGACCACAGGCGCAGTCATGCCCCTCCGCACGAAGGCATCCGAACCCCGCGTCCCGCCCCGCGTGCGCCCGCAAGCTTAGCGCAATATTCAGCGCGAATTGAAAAATATATATTACTATGAGTCATTCATTTTTATTTCATACTTAAAACCATTTTTATTAAAAACATTGTGAAATCCTAAATTGTAACTCATACAGACCTATTATTTAACTTCATATATTTATTTAAATATTATTTTTTCTTTTATATTTTTTACTTAATACTTTTAATTTATAAATTTTTAAAAATTGTATGTTAAGAAGAAAAAAAAAAACCAGAGTGTCTATATATAAAGATTTATTTTTACTACAATTGTACGAAATTTTATTAAAACGACAAATATTAATCATATAAAAACACTACTCTATACTAAAAGCAGTTAATATTCACTAATAACACACAAAAGATCAGTTGTTTACCTAACACCTAAGGATTTAGTATGCTTTTGTTACTGTTTACTGCTGCTTAACTCACCCTACTGCTTATAACTCACATATTATATTTAACATTAACATACCTTAAAGCTTGTAAATCAGTAAATCAAAAGAGGTGTTACATAGCAACAACGGGGATTAGTATGCTTTTGTTGTACTGTTTTACTGCTTTAACTCATATGTTTTACTGCTATAACTCACATATTTGATTAACATTACATACCTTAAAGCGGGTTAAATCAGTAAATCAATAGAGGTGTTAAATAGCAACAAGGGGCTTAGTATGCTTTGTTTTACTGTTTTACTGCTTTAACTCATATGTTTACTGCTTAACTCACATATTTATTAAAAAATTCATACCTTAAAGCAGTAAAATCAGTAAATCATTAGAGGTGTTACATAGCAACAAAGGGGTTAGTATGCTTTTGTTTACTGCTTTATTTTAACTCATATGCTTTTACTGCTTTAACTCATGTTTTACTGCTTTAACTCATATTTTTACTGCTTAACTCATGTTTTAACTGCTTAACTCATGTTTTACTGCTTGAACTCACATGTTTTGCTGCTTTAATACATTATATTTAGTAAGA
>JABUQX010100645.1:0-12500 GCA_015478945.1 Trachelipus rathkii | reverse complement strand
ATATATATATATATATATATTATATATATAACTATATAAATATAATCTCTCTATATAGAAAATATAAAAAATATGTATATATATATATATATATATATATATATATATATATATTCGCAACATGTTTCAAACATGTAGACACCAGGATGCCAGGCTCTTGAGTCTTGGCGCAACGCATGGAACGTTTTATTCGTTTCTATATCCAGTTCTATGGTAACTGTTTGTGGAGAAGGTTTTACTTTTACAGTGATTTTGCTATATTGAATGATTGTTATTTTATATATACATTTAAATATATAAAACTTTTGGAAGCTTAAATTTTGAATATATCTTTATCTTATGAGATTAATTTTTATATCTTAAATATTATATAGTTTTTTTTAAAAAAAAATTAAATATTGTGAAAATGAGTAAAAAATATACTCAGCATTTTAGAAGCGAATGGCTAAAGGACTCAAAGTATGAAAAATGGCTTCGTAAAGTCGAAGGTGATAATAGTAAGTGTTTTTGCAATTACTGTAAATGCTCAATAAGTGCCAGAATTTGCGATATAGATCGACATGCTGACACAAATAAACATAAAAAGGCTGAAGAGCCATTTATCAATAGTAGGCAAACTAAATTACCATTTAAAACAGTAGGTCATCCAAATGTAAAGAAAACAGAAGGAAGTATTGCTTTGTTTATAGCACAACATTGTTCTCTTAGAGTTGTTGACCATTTAACCGAATTTTGCAAAGAACATTTTAGTAATAGCAAAGAGACAAAAGATTTAAAGGTTAAGCGTACAAAATGTACGGCCATTATTAATAATGTTTTAGGGCCACATTTTAAGAAAATATATTGGAAATAGTAAATACAGTGTATTAATTGACGAATCGAATGACATTTCTGTGGTTAAGTTATTAGGAATCATTATACAGTATTTTTCAGAAAATAAAAAAATTATTGTGACTTATCTGGATTTAATTCAATTAGATGAGTGTAATGGCTTAGCAATTTGTAATGCAATTAAAGAATCTTTAAAATTTTATAATCTAAATTTGCAAAACTTGATTGCATTAGAAAATGATAATGCCTCTGTGATGAAAGGAGTTAAAAATGGAGTTCATGCATTATTAAAAAGGGAAGTTCCTCATCTCATATTAATTAGATGCATTTGTCATTCCCTTCAGCTGGCAGTATCACATGCTGCATCTGAGTATCTACCCAGAAACTTGGATTTTTTGATAAGAGAGACTTACAGCTGGTTCTCCCATTCTGCTATTCGAAAAGTTAAATACGGTCAACTTTTTGCAACTATTAATGAAGGAAATCAGCCTCTGAAACTCATTCAAGTTAGTACTACAAGATGGATGTCAATTGAATCTGCTGTAGTTCGAATATTACAACAATGGGTAGAATTAAAAACTCATTTTGAAATTGTAAGAAATGAGGAGCGGTGTTACACTTCTGAAATATTATATCAAATGTTTTGCGACAAGAAAAATTATGTTTTTTTAATTTTTCTGAAAAATATACTTTCAGAACACTGCGTGAGTGTGGCCTGAAATTTTTTTATTTTTTTATTTCGCGCCTAGAACATCTATTTATGTATAGTCTACCTGTGAAATTTTTTTCTTATCTGACGTCCCGTTCTGTATGGGCCTAAAGTAACTTAATTTGTCCATTATAATATATATAGATATATATATATATATAATATTTTATATATAATATATATATATATATATATATATATATATTATATATAATATATATATATATATATATATATATATAGAAATGGATATATATTTTACACTTAGTGCCTAATTTTGGTGCTTTTTGAAAATTCTTTAGTGCTTTTTAGTGCTTATTTGCATCAAATCTAGTGCTTTTTAAAAAATTGAGTTGGCAACTCTGGCTGCAATCATCTTGTTACTTCGTTCGACCGATACCAGTCAATTTGACTTTGTGTTTAATACTTGAATTTGATATTATTTACCATTATATGTAGTATACTAAAAAAAAATTGATTAAACTTAATGCAATATAGTGCTTTTGAAGATATTGTCGGTGAGTTGAAATAAGCCTAATAGAATTAAGTTATATATTTGCTGGTTAGTAAATGGCTGTCAGTAAGCCGTGATTTGAATGAGGCTACAGTAAACAACAAAGAATGGGTTCAGGCTATAACGGCCTAAGAGAGCTAAGAGAAGGCCTTATTAAAACATACCATTAACATAACTTATACTAGCCTCAATAATAGCTAGCTGTAGTCAAAGTATTCTAAGCAACTTTTTTGAAAATTCATATTGTGTTAATCTATGGATTAGAACACAGCACAACAAGGGAATTAGATTATATTGAGTGTTTAGCCTGCAAGATAGCAATAGTCCTAGTAAAGGTTAAAGAACAGGGATATATTTTAAGCTTACAATTTTGGAATCTAATATTAGCCTTTACCCTGAATTTGTTGTTTTCAAAGATTTTTTTGCTCTATTAAAATATAGATTTTGATATATATTAGCCTCCATTAGATAACCTCTGCCTTTTGGGATTTTAAGTAAATCTATCCACATTTAAAAGCGAGTAAAGACTTTTGAAATGTTGAGAACAGTATTCTAAGATTAAGTCTGATGACAAAGGTTGAATAGTGAAAATATTTTGCGAAAAGAAATGAAGAAATTTTACCTCTATACCCTTTACATTCTGAATTTTTAACTTAAGATTACACAAACAACGACTAAATTAAGTACCGGCTTTGACAATGGTAGAAGTTGGTTCCAACTAATTGTCGCAACGACACATCTTGTGCATTTTTTTAGTGAAATTTAGGTATATTTATAATTAAAATTACACTGATACCACATGTAGACAAAAGATAAATTCCGCTAAAACTAAATAAAGGATACTTAAACAGTACCTTAATAGTTTTTAAATTCCTAAAATAAAATACTATATCCTAAAAGTAAAATACTTAAAAATTTGTAAATACCAGATATATATGTGAAAGTATACATTATAAATGTTTAAATATCATAAAATCAATTTTTGCAATGAATTATACCACCTAATGCAATTTAAAGAATTTAAAGATTTTACAAATCAGATAAAGTCTTCCTGCGAGAGAATTCTTGACACTCTGACTAGCAGTCCTTGTCTAAGAGGTTTCTTTCTTGACTTGAATTGGAGCTGTAGAAATTTGATTCTCGTTGAGAGTCAAGTTGAGGTGGAATTTATACAAACCTGAAGTTGAAGTGTTACATCTACAATAGTGCTATAAATAGGGGAATTTTTATCTATGGATTGAATTTGAAATTTGTTTGATCACTTTAAGATCTGATCTTCATTGCCTTAATTGACCATCTGAATGGAGAGATCACTTGCTTGCTTCAAGGCATCAGTTTACTCCACTGGAGACAGAGTGGAGTAATAGATAACTCCAATGGGATATGAGAGTGACAAATGTGAATAATGACAGTTTGTCCATTCTCCCTTTTTTAATTTAACCCACACTCCTGATCTATGTCGTTCATCACCAACAACTACTTCCAGAACCTACCCAAAAAGCCATAAGGGTCTAGGTTGTTACTCGTGTGTTGAAGCAGAACTATATCTCCAACCTTTATTCTGTTGGTCCACTCTGACTCATAGAGATTTCTACTTGTCTTGCGCAAATTTAAATAGATAAGACTCATTACTCAAATTCCCCTGAAAGTCTCCAAATCTCTACCTTGAGCAGTTAGAGTTATGGCTAAGGCTTGTTGTGAGGGAGGAAGTTTTTTTTCCATATGGGGTGACAACTTCATTGAAAATGATGGTTTGGAATGCCATTAATTGCTCTCAAAAAAGGAATCTGGTGAGATGAGAAGCAAATAACTTCCAAGTCATTTATTCTGCAACTGAACCTATAGGCAAAGTTATCTAAAAGGTCCTGTGAATGATGAACATTTTTGCGTGATATTTTGAAATACTTATACACCTTGGTTTAACAGTTGAAGAGTAAAAGTTAAGGTGCACCGCTTTACCTATAGTTTCGTATAGAGGACATCCAACTTACCCTGTTCGTTATCATTTCTCTTCCCAAACTTTGACCCCAACCCCAACATGCTTGAAATAGACTGGAATCCTAATCATGTAATTTTGATGCTATACACATACTCATCATGTGGTTCGCAGAGAACATATTTGAGACCCCATAAGATCTCTTAACAGTTATATTCTCCACCATTCCTGTCCTGCTGAAAAATTAACCCTGGGCATTATCTGAAAAAGAGTTACAAATTTGGAATAATGGCTAACTTACCGGCACACATCATATATTTGTGAAACGTTCACGGAATGTAAAGTAAAAACTCAAGAATTCAGTGCGACCATAAATACATGCGCTAAGGACAATCAACATGAATTAGCCCTGATTACCTTAAGGAGCAGGTGTGGAAAAATAGAATACATTTTTTGAAATTTCTCTTTCCATCATAATCTTCTTACAACGAAGCAGGTGCCCTGTAAAGTCTACTCTCCCAGTCTATTGCTCAACTAAGGAACGCACATAAATTTAAACTCCTTCCGACTAGCCATGAGAGAAGATTAGTCATTTTTGTATTTAAAAGGGTTATACTGATTAAATTTTTTGCATACTATAACTATACAGTCTGACAAAACATTTTTTACGAGGCCTTGCCTACGGCTCTTGGTAATCCAGGAACCAATGGAGCCTCGTATGAAGGATTTCCGATAGTTGGTCTTTGAACACCACCCAAGTGTTTGAAACATCTGTAACCTCCGAACCAGTTCTATCCTTCTGAATCAATCTAGTGAACGATTGATGATTCCTTGCCTAAGATAGAAGAAAATGGATTTATCACATCATCATCTATATAAAAGTGTCCTTGCGGCAATGCTAACCTTTGGAAATCGGTAATATTAGGGCCTTTATCATCATCATGAACAAGTTAAGTGACTGACCATGTCAAGGTCTTGGAATTTCATCCATCCTGAAATTTCTAGGATTTTTGAGAGAAAAAATATCCTCTCCAACCTACTAAGAAAAACAAATGACTTGCAATGCCCATTTTATCTTCATTACCCAACTTAGGAGCTTGAAAGGGCTCTCTAGATCACAAATTCTTCATCCCAAGCTTTCCACTCCTCTTAATGAATTTGTCCACAGTATTTTTGAAGTTACTTATAAAGCCTATGCACACTGAGTTAATCTTTAACAATTGGTAACAAAGACCAATTCCTGAAACCGCCCAAGCTAAAAACCTACATGTATGTCCAGCTAATATCCACTGCATAAGGTGATAAATAGTCTTTTCCCATATCCTTTGTAGACCCTCAAGTACTCACGAACCACTTCTCTAACCACATAGCTCCTCTTTACTCACCATCCTAGGTCATAATGAGATTAGAAATCTAAAAACTTAAGAAAGCTCCCACACAAGAAAAGAACCCATCCTACTCTTCATGCCCATAATGCGCAATCCTCTTGTGAAGAACCCAACCCAACCAGAAAAACAAGTATTCCCGAGTGTATTCCACCCCTGTACACAACTTCTTATAAGCTGGTAACTCACGCCATCTGCTGGAATAGTTAATACCAATGCCGGTATCGATCTCACCAGTACCCCAAGCACCCTAAAGAACTCGACCATATTAAACATATTGTAACCATCCCTTGCTCCATCTATCTTCAACTTGCTATTGTTATGCAATTTAGATAGACACTTCCTTTGATGACTCATCCTGAGATCTCGGCGGTATTACAAAAAATATTTTATTTTTGCTTTCCAGCCACAGGTAGCCATCGATAATGACAATCTTTAGAGCATCTACAAAGAAACTTTATGTGAGTTGAACTGTCACCATGTTGACAATTCTGAATTAATATAGAACCTAACTCTATATGTCCATCCACAACAACCCCCCCAACACACATATCACACAAACATCTATAGAGGGCAAAGCCCTAGATTTGCCCCGACCTGGCGGCCGACTAGACTCCTTTGAAAAAATATTAAATTTCTATCTTGACCCTTTACTCTAAATCGACAAAAAGATACAACAAGATCGCCAAGAAGCATTGGTATATACGAAATAAAGATCTTGAGGGATGAACAGGGTGAGAAAGCACACCCTTTTCAATAAAACACTCATAATACCTGCTTAATTCTATCTTATAATCTCTGAATCATAGTGAAGACCAGCTAACCTAACAAATCATTCAGGGACCTTTTTCATCCCCAATCGAGACCTAATTGCCATTTAATTTCCTTAAAATTTAATAACCGACCTCTTAAAGTTACCCAAGCGTAAAAAGAATTAAAGGAATCAAAAACCTTGGATCACAGCAAGATAACAACAATCTTTGGTCATTTGCTATCTTAGCATTTACTAACCAATTTTTGCTATAGTTTCTAACTTATCTGTAACGTTATGGATTTAAAAATAATATCCAAAGAATCCTTATTCTTCTAGATTCCTGTATGAGTTGCAACGTACTTCTACCAACCCTCTTCCATAACACTCTCTTCTTAACTTGTATCATCATTAGAGTCCGCAACGTTCTAAGATGGAAAAAAACCACATCTTCCCATACTTTGCGAATTTGTCATTCATACATAATAAGTTCTCTTTTAAATGTTGATGGGATCATTGACCAACTAACTAAATATAACCCGATTCGCCATCAAACTAAAAAATTAGTTTATTATGGAATCTGAGTACGAATGCTACATCCTCATAAGATCTAAGCCGCGAGCACTGATGATCACCTTACCCATTAATATTCAAATTGAGTGATGAAAAGGCGCTGAGCTCATCAGGGAATATAAAGGAACCTTCCGAACTAAGCCTTTAATTGGACCCGTATTACTTATCCAACAAAAGCAAAAGCGATTGCGGTCTCGATAGATTTAACTTAATCTGAAGCAGTGCTTGTTATAATGTCCGCCTAACTATGACCAAACTGAAGATAACTTGATCCTGAAACTCGGACAAATAAATGAGTCCCTAACGAAGCCTAAGAAGGACATCCAAAGATTTGGTTCCTAGTATAGGCTCGCCCTCATTATGAAGATGGTTAAACGAATCTAGTTTTTAACAAAAGAAGAACAGTTTAAACACAGGCCTGTACCTTTTGTGGATACTTGGTTCACCTCAGTTTTGGAATAACAGGGTCTGTGAGGAACCCAACTATAATTTTATATGATCAGAGTGAGATACACTGAACTACTTCATATAAACCATCAGCTAACTTGTTGCTGAAAGGACATCAAAAATCAGGGTATGCTTTAACTAAACCTTTATTTTTCTACAAAATTTTCATAAAAACTCTCATTAAGCACTGGCTTAAGAGAGCAATGTTATAGTTTGAATGCAACAAGGGAAGTTTATCTTCAATCCATGGCCAAGATCTATAAATGATATTTTCCGTTCTTTTGTAAACCTCTAACTGACCCCTTTGATGGTCTCTTTCGGAATCTTTGTTTCAAATCCCATTTTAACAAACGATTTATTATTATGCCATTAACCTGTCTATACCAAGACTCTAATACACTATCTCTTCGAACTGTTTTCTAATACCTTGTCACTGCTCCTATCCTGTATGAGATGTGACTGAAGATATCCCACATCAACGCCAGGAAAAGTAATAATGATCAGGGAAAAGACGAAGAATTAAGCACATAGTCTAGTGTCATTAAAACCTGCAATTTAATAATTTTGCTTCCTCTGATAAAGATGCATATGATGTTTTGATTTTTAACAACTGACTGGCCTGTTAGATTCTTGAAACTCTTATTTGCGATTATAATGTATATAAAATACATTAGTTAATCCTATTTCCAACAATTGGCCAATAATCCAGAAGAAGACCATCCTCTTAACTTAAAAGCAGACTACTCCATACATTTTAATCAACCTAGTTGAGGAATACTCTCATTAAATTTCAAATGCCAATTTAAGCATCACAAGCCCTCGAAATGATAGAACCGTTAATTTAGACCTCAATTATCCAAGTCCAGAAATCAGCTAATTGTGAAGATTTATTCCATCTCCAATATTAATGAGAGCCTGATCTACAATCTCCTAATTCTCCGTAACCTTAATTTAAGATCCTCATCACAACGCAGAGAAGGCGAAATCGAAACCAAAGACTGTATCCAATTCCATACCATCAAGAACAGTCTCTTCCCTCAGAAGTCAAAGCGAGTGCTTAAATTATACCCTAAACTAGGATTACTATTCGTATTGAGTGCTTTGCATGATTTCTCTACAGATACCTCCATTGAGTTTTGTCCAGCACTCTTTTAGTAAAGAAGTTAGGACCGTCTGTGAGCACATTGCAGTTCGAGCTAAGGCTATCGAACTTGAAGCCGACACCTTTTGACCACCTACAATCCTTATAGGTAATTGCATGGCGGAACAAATATATAATTGTTGGTGTTGCTTTGACTAATGATAACTAAGAACATAGTCAGGTTTGTGGAGGGTGGGAACTTTTTCCTTGTTACAAAGAGCTGTAATATGACCTTTCTTTATTTACAAACTTGGCAACTAAAAGAAAGTTGCTCCTCAACTCCAGGACACTGATCTGCGGTATGTTTAGTACTCGAACATTTGTTGCACAGACTCATTTTAATAGCATCTTTTAATTCTTTTAAATCATAGGTTTGATAAACATGTTGCAATGGGTCAGTCACATGACCTCTGGTCATGAACAAACTACATTAATTTTGGACTAACCTTTGATTTTAGAAGTGGAAGAATCAATACTATGGGAAGCTTCGATTTCCAACTAACTTCATTAGTATGAATTTTTGAAATTTTGCCAAAGCAGAATGGTGAATCAGGCCATTATTTAACTGTTAATTTTGATTCACCGTTGATTTTCATTATTTTTAAATTTTATAATTAGGAAAAACTGTAGTATTTACATTTTTAAATTTTGAATAAGTATTATGGGAAGGAACTTGATTGAAATTTTGACCTTATTATGATTTGTTTGACGTTTTAACAATATTTTTGATAACTTCAATATACCAATCAAAATATTTGGTTAAAAATCAGGGTAATTGGTATTCAAATTGCGAGTAATTTCTTGTACATCAAGTAATTTTGATAAATAATTTACTAATGTGGCTAGTAAGCTACTAAGTACTACTAATCCAGAAGCCTCCTCAAGATATTTGAGTTTATAACTCTCAAGTTCATCAATATTAATGTGTAACTGAGTATCATTTAAGTAACCCTAGTCGCATTATATGTTGGTTAGTGTTGGTTCCTGGCGGTCAAATACTGGTTTTAAAGATATGATTTTTTAATGATTTCATCAATGATGAAATTTTTTTCTTCTAAAAACTCTTTATCTAAAGTTCAGCCAGCTTTTATGTATAATGATTATCCACTAATAGAATATCTGTCGAAATTAGGAGTACGGCATATCCCAAGGTTTAAAATTTATCTTTTAATTAAAAAGGCAATGAAGTGGGTTAATGGATTCGACATTGAAATTTGTTTGTAAATCTAAGGAGCTCGTAAAAATGTTGAGGTCTTTTATTTCTGATAAGCGAAACTATCAAAGTTCAAAATTGCCCTCAAAAGAAACCAACAATCTATAGCCCGAAGAACAGATTTCACTGAAATGAGAGCAAGTATTTTGGAGGGGTTGAATTTTTGATCCCCTTTAAAATTTAATCACTTAATTTGATTTAATCAGTGTTGCGTACTGAATCTGACCTACACAACTCCCTTATTATGAAAAACTCAGGATGAGGGAGTCAACCCTCATTATCATTATTAATTTTTATTATATTTGGTATCCTATTTGTTAATATCTTTTAACAAGGACTCTATTTCCTCTATGAGATCCTTTTACATAAAAAACTGCATCTATTATCTTTATTATTATCTGTAGGCCTATTCTCTATCTGACTTAAGATAAATACCTATTGTTGCCTTGAGGGAGAAATGGCTTAACTATAGGACATTTTGATTTTTTTATTAACTCTATCATGAAGGGCTTGTATCTCTAGGTCAGACATTTTTGCTGAAAATTTGCTAGAATGACCCAAGGACAAATGAAACCTTGAAGAAAAGATGAAATAATGACAAATAGCGTAAAGTAGACTAGATGGTGTGGAAGCAGACCTCAAAAGGTCTATTAGATAAAAAAAATATAAAAAACAATTGAAAGTTGGAAAAGTGATCTTATGGCAACTATTAATGCCTTAACTGTTGAAATTGAAATATATATATGTACTGGAAAAATTGAGATCATCCGGCCTATCCACCTATGGTATCAAATTATTTTGATTGAAATTTGAAGTGTTTAGAAGACCACACACACCACAAAAAAACAAATTTTGAGGTTGAAAGATGACCTAGGCCTAGACCTAGGGGCCTAAGTTTGAGCTGAATTTTTGAGGAAATCACTTGTAATGGAAGGTGTTAAGCAAATGATGCAATCTCATCTAACTCTCATTACCAAAACCAAAAACCAATACACTTTTGAAGTCTAACTAAACTTTAGGACAAAAACACCCTTATTTAGGCTAGTCTCGATAGGCCCGACGTGGCTTCTACCGTATCTAATATTTTCAATGTTCAAATAAACCTTAATTTAAAATGATTTTGACCCCTAATAGATAGCCTACACCAAAATATTCGCAAAACTGCTATAATGTGTCTTCGGAAGCTAGGTTGATTTAATTTTGCAATATCTGCCTAGCACGAGCTATCAAAAAGAACTTGCAACAAATTATCCGTTCGTTTAAGACCAATATTAGATTACACCAATTGACGTGAAGAATGAATTTAATCTAAAGCAGATTAAGTTAATGAACAAAAAAAAAACCTTTGAAAGATATAAGGTTTGTAATTAAAGGTGACCTATATAAGGTGACATAATTGTAGAAATCTAAAATTTACAACATTACCTGATTTGTTGTATTCAAAAGGAATAAATTTTTTGTGCCTCTTTGAATAAGATTTTGATATATAGCCCATAGATAACTCTGCCTTTTTGGGTTTTAGTAATCTATCACTAAAATCTTAGTTAGGGTAAATCTCCTGATTGTTCGATGAAGTGTATACACGAGAATAGAGAGATAGAATGGTTGGATAGTGAAAATATTGAACAGAAATGATAAGGAAAAGAATTTAAACCTCAATGTATACCTTTTTACATTTTGAATTTTATACTTATTACGAGCATAATTTAAAGTTTTAAATAGTTACCGCTTTTAATTAAGAGTGGTTCCACAATTGTCGCCAAGACAAATGTGTATGTTTTTTGCGATTGAAATTTAGTGAAAAATGATTACCACATGTAGACACAAATATAAATTTCGCGGTAGAACGTGAAGACTAAAGATCACTGTTAGCTATATACTCACTATGATCACGCTTGTGTGAAATCCTAACGAAAGCTAATCCAATACTATACTCCTTGAATAGATAAATAGTACTTAGGAAAAATCCGCATGTGCAGTGATAAAGTAGTCAAAGATGCAAATATATATAGTAGTATATAAGATTAAAATATAAAGTTTTTATACGCTGGACCAACAAGGGCAACCCGATAAGGCTAACGGCTATTAATAACAAAATAGTATGAATTAGAGAAACATGCGATAGGCCAATGAGGTGATGTATCAGGATTGTAATTATGTTTTAAGTGTATCGGTCTTTCCATGGATCACATTATTGATATGACTTTGTGCCAGTTTGGTGCTGCGCCTAGAATGTTAAGTTGCTTAAATGAAAAAAACAAAAACAACAAATCTATTGCTTAACTTCATGCATATGAATAAATGATATGGTAATAGGTTGGTAATTGTTCAGTATTACTGACGAGTTCACATAACATACATAAATTAAAATTATGAACATTTCATTTACAAAAATGGTTTTACAAAAATTTGTTTTTTTTACGGATTTTCGCTCTATTTTATCGCCATTATATTATAAAGAAAAATATGAATTGAAAGGTGGTAACTTGCTTCCAAATGAAATGTATTTTTAAAGATTTCGTAAATGTTCTCCTTCTTTAGGATATCGCTTGATCAAGATCGAAAATGCTTGATATCACCGACCTAATTTTATATAGTATGATTGAGAATTATTTAATTATATTTCTTAATAGTCAAAAATTTTGAATTATTGAGTCAACAATTCGAGCCATTAATTTAAGTTAAATAAAAAAAATATTGTCGCATTCTCAGTTTTAATGTTAAAGAAAGATGTAAAAGATCAGATATATAAGATAATGAAGACAAGTTAAGAAAAAATAAATTTATTTCCTGTTGGAATAACAATGTTAATTGTATATATTATTTTGTTCAAATATATGTAACCTATTGAGTATTATATATATATACTATATATATAATATATATATATTAGTTAGAATATATACCCTATATAAAATATATATAATATTATTATAATATAAAAGATTATAATATAGGGAGATAATATTATATATATATATATTGGTCACCAGTATGGGT
>JABUQX010100644.1:35000-40000 GCA_015478945.1 Trachelipus rathkii | reverse complement strand
CTGTTAAATCCCATCGTCAAAGTTTTTCATCTTTCAAGAATTTTATTGTGTGCTCTTAAATTAATTTGTTTTCCATATTTGCTGTCTGAAATTTTGTTTTAAATCTCTGATCTTGTAAAGAAGACAGGCACAAACCTCGAATCACAAAGATTTGTTTTCCAAATGTGCTGAAAATCTTGTCTCAATTAAAGATATAAGTTTTTCAACTATGATATGAATTCCACTAAATACCACTCATCATCGCTTTTCCTAATAATAAGTTCACTATTTCAGTTGTGAAATTAAAGGAGTGACTTCTCTCTTGTTTCTTAAAAAAAAAATCAGATTGTTTTATAAGTTAAACTGCTTTCACTGCAAGATTCTACTTGTATCTGTAGCATGTTAAGAGCATTTTGATTATCTATTTTTTTCGAGCATGTAGTAGGCCAAATTTTAATGATTAGACACATCATGGAATAATATATGCATCTTTTGAGCCTAGCTGATCCTATAATTCGATCAATTAGTTAATTGTTAAAGCCCAAGGGGTAAATTGTTTTAGAATATTTCTACAGGTTATATTATAATCTTCACTCTACATAACATATCAATATATACTGCATAAACTATACTGTAATCGGCTAATTTTCTTATAGATAAATCAATAACACACACATACACATACACACACACAGACACACACACACACATCACATATATATATATATATATATATATATATATATATATATATATATATATATATATATATATATATACATATATATATACTATATATATATATATATATATACATAAACAAACACAAGTTATTTATTTTAAATTAAACTATATTTGAGAGTTAATCAAGCTCTGCATTTTCGAAATTCAAATAACGAGCCGCGTAACATTCTATTTGAAATAAAACTAATATTAAAAATATTTGCCTTCCTTAATCAGCAATAACATATATATATATATATATATAGACATATAACATATATATATATAACTACTATACATATATAACCGCTATATATATATATATATATATATATATATATATAAATCAACGTATCTAGGGAGACCAGGAATGCGATTTAAATTTTCTAGACACTAAAATTTTTTAAGTATCATATCCGTTAATAATATAAAGTGCAGAGGATAATCTTATTATATTATTATTATTAATAAAGGTTAAATTAATTTATATATATATATATAACTTAATAGTAATATGTAACATAACCAATAATATGTAACCAACAACCTTAATAACATATATATATATATATCTTCTTTGAGGTACATATATATATTTAAATATGTATATATATATATATATATATAATAATATATCTTTAAGATATAAGTTTATGTATAAATATATCTATTTATAAATATATATATTTCTATACTACTTTATATACACATAATAGTAATATAACAATAATAATAATAATAACAACTATATATATATATAGCATATATATATATATATAATCCCGTATGTCCTGGTGGAAATGTTTGAAATTAAAGATGCACATTTGAGTTTTTGTTGGCACAAACATGCTCTTTTCAAAAATGTGATCGAAAATGTTCTATCTGTCCAGTTAGTGTTCCATCTTTTACCTTAAAGCTAACAAAAATCTGTTAATGAAGCGAAATATCTTACGTCATTTACAGTGAATTTTCAAACAATAGTTACTACAAAAATTACAAGCATAGTGTTCTATCGCCTTTAGTCTAATGTTGGTGCTGAAAAGTCCTGTTTTGATTCATATAATGGCATAAATTGCCTTGATTTTAATACTGCATGAATGTATCCATCTCTTGCATCAGCTCCACGTACCATGCCAGATGCTTCAGTCACCAGTTTTACACATCTTTCCACTCCCTGTGAGTGGCACGGTATGGTGATACGATAAGGATGTTGCATAAAGTTATTAAGCTCTTCATAAGACAGTTTTCGTGTCATAGATGGCTCGAACCTGTACTGATCTGTAAGAGGCTGTAGGTCTTTCAGTGTTTGATAACTGTCAGCGATGTGAGGTGGATGAAATTCTCTTATGTAATTTTGACTTGGACTTGGTTGTTGCTGTATTGCATTATTTGTATCGATAGGATCCTTTCCGTTTTCTTCCATCATCGTCTGCTTACACCATTGCCAGTAGCATATTTTCTTGGTGAGCCTAGTAACCGTTTCTTTTGATGACAGGCAATGTTATACTGGCAATATCTGGTGACAGCTGTCTTTGGATTTTGATCTGTTGCAGCAAATGCTTTGGACCATCATTGCATCTGGGTCTGCATTTTATTCGAAACCACGTTGGTGCATAGCAAACCACAACAAACTTCGCCAATGACTGCAATTCTCCAGTAGGTTGTGCTGTTGCTATGTAGAGGCGACAAATTCTACTGGCAGTAGTAACCCACCTTGCCAATGACATAATTCCAGGTTTTTCATGCATTAGATCCTCAGTAACAACACCAGTTCTTATAGCTCTTACAATTCTGTAGAGGTATCCCTGATCTCTACTAATGTCGTCTATGTCAACATCAGGAAGTGGGTCACCTTCTGAGATGTTTTGGAAGACTGCAAGTGGAAGGGTCTCACATGTAGTTAGGGCTTTGCCAACAGGTCCCTTACACTAAGTGGGACTTTCACTGGGACCTATGATCTTTTTACACAGATGGCGCAGAGGAAGTTCATTCAATTGCAGACTGCAAATGAACCACTGCAGAGGTCTATCTAGCTGCTGCTCTAAGAGATGAATTGCTCCACCTTTAAGTCCAGTGTTGACAGGTATGTTGTCAGCTCCAACTGCAATGATGCTGTCAACAATTCCCATGTCTGATAATGCTCCATGCAACCCATCTGCAATAGCCTCACCTGTCCCTCTGTCCACAGCAATGTGTTGAAGGTAGACAGTTTCAGGTTCACCAACCACAACATAGTGATCTTCTACCTTTTTACTGCTGTACCACTTTCTGCCTTTCTTTTCCTTGATCAGGGTGTTGCCTTTCCTGCCATCAAAAAACACTGCAACTATTCCCAATTCTTCTTCCTGTGTTGTTTTCGTCAGGCCTTTTCTTAGCTTTTCTCGTGCTCTCCAGATTTTCTTAGGATCTATAACATTGGTCTTGTCATCTGCACTGACAACATCATAGTCAACTAGTGCCGCTGTACCTATAGCTGCTGCTACTCTGTTGGACACTCCATACCTCTCTGCCTCTAGTGCAACGGTAGGGATTTGTGTTGTGTTCCGGCAAACACCAAGAGTAACGAAATCATCGTCAGGTATACTTTCTGTCCCCTCATGATCAGGTGATGAAGCTGAATCTTCAATGGCAGTAGTGTCTGCAGACAGCACGGGGCATTCCTGCTCGATTCTTCTTTTCTTCTCATCTGCTACTCTTTCTTCCATACAAAACTTTCTTGCAGAACTCCTGTTCATCATTTCAGTTACAGTTTTGTCTACTCTGCCAATTTGCATTCTGCGAACTATTCTTTGGTCAACTAAAAAGTCTCTTTCTCGAGCTGGAATTTTCAGTTCTTTGGCACAGTTACATGCAAGCAGATCCTTGCATTGACATGCAGCAATGTCAAACAATTCATTCAAACTGTCCAGAAACTACTTGCTTTTCTCCGCACTAATACCATGCTTTGATGCTTCAGATCCTTCATCCATCAGTCTCATCAGCTTTGTTTTAACGTTTTTAAGTGGCTGTGGTGGAGTCCCAGCTTGAATATCACTATTTAACAAAAATATAAAGTAACGAGGGAATGACATCCTTGTTTCTGGAGTACTTATGTTCCTTTAGGAAAATAAAATGTCCTGCAATCTGGATAGGAGGATAGCTCAGTTGTAAAGCACCGGGCATATTGTCCTCACGCGCAACATGCGGTGGTTCAATCCCAGAGAAGGCAGTTAATTCTTTACCTTCCCATTATATGTTCTTTCTTTAACATCTTATCTAATTGCGATTAATATGCAATATTTAATATATATATATATATATATATATATATATATATATATATATATATATATATATATATATATATATATATATATATATATATATAAAAAAAATATAAAAATATTAATTAATCGTTTCAAATCCTTTTCAAAATTGTTTCCATGATATACTGGAGTTTAAAATAGGCTGTAAAATAAATTTTTTTTTTAATATTTAAAAAATTCCGTGTTAAAAAATTCAGAATGAAAGGGCAAAATTGTTATAACCATTCATTTAAAATTTTAGGCAATTATTTCGGAGAAAAATTTCTTCAGAAAAATTTCTTCAAAAATTGTAATTTAACGCGCTTAAGTCGATTCACCATACAACCTTATATATATATATATATATATATATATATATATATATATATATATATATATATATATATATATATATATATATAACATATATATATATATATATATATATATATATATATATATATATATAAAGGATAGATATAAAGGAGAGAGAGAGAGAGAGAGGAAATTAGTAAGCTACAAAGTGAAAGATGAAAATCCTAACCTTTACTTCTATGAATATTTTAAGCAACCTTTTCAAAACAGACGGAAATTATATATATATATATATATATATATATATATATATATAACCATATATATATTATAATATATATATATATATATATATATATATATATATATATATATGGGCTCGAAAATTCTGTGAAAGAGAAGATAAGAAAGCTCCCAAAGTAACCCAATTCAATTTAGATTTTTTCCTAATTCATAGTTTCCATAGATACTAAGAGAATTGGGAGACATGACCTTTTTCATAATATTTATTAATAGGGAACTATTTTTAGCTTTGAGTTTATTTTTTAATCTCTTATCTATTGTCACTGTTTAAGGCCAAAAATTTTCCTTGAACAATTTCAGAAACACTATACAATGAAATTTAATTTCCTAATTCTTGAATGCTTGTTACATCAACGTTTTTGTTCGATGACTTTTCCTGCTGAATTATGATTTTTT
>JABUQX010100644.1:25000-30000 GCA_015478945.1 Trachelipus rathkii | reverse complement strand
TATATATATATGCTGCTATAACTATATAACTATATATATATACTTATATCATCCCTGTTACGAGTGAGCGCACGCACGCATGCAGCAATGTCAGGTGCCCCACCAGGGACAAACCAGGGAGAATTTGCCAGGGCAGGGCTGCTCTAATTGGCCAGGGGCCGGGGCCGGGGGCCGGGGCCGGGGCCGGATAAATGTAAGTCAAAAGCACTGAAAGTCTTAAAACTTAGGATGAAAATTAAATATAATTTCAATTAATATAATTTTAATTATAAAAAAGGAATACATTTAATTAGTTCAATTAAATAAATATTTTCGAAAGAAATTTTTAGAAAATAATTGATGATTTTCTAGAAGAATAAGTTGTAGTAAATATGTATCATATATATATACTTCATATCTCACTCAATAATACTTATATCTCATAACAATAACATATATACTCTATACTCATATTATATATATAATATAACATATAACATATATAACATATATATATAACATATATATATATATTAATTCAAATAAATAAATAAATTTACAAGTTTAAATAATGATTTTCTTGAAGATATTACTTAAATAAATAAATGTTAAATATTTAACAATTATATTTATTTCCTTTTTCGAATTCGTTTGATATATCAAAATTCGAATATTTTTATGTTAAAAACTCTGAAAAATTATAATTTGGCCTCAATTTTAATTTGAAATCGCAGGTAAATACCAAAAAATTGATTATATTGGGTATGTTTATAATATTTTGCATCAATTTTATAACAATGGAGTAACGGAATTAAAAATATATTTTTATTTTGTTTGTTTTTAACCTCTATTATTTATTGTAAATTTACAGTTAACCCGGTAAGAAAACCCCGGTTGTTTTTGGCCAGGGCCGGTCGGTTCCTTGCTACCGCAATATCGAACCGCACAGCATCAAAGTAATATTTTTTCGAACTGCACCGCATCATCATATTTTTTTAAACTGTACCTCAGAACTTTGCCAAATTTCAGAGTCAGAGTGGAATTGATGTGCCAGAACCACACGCTTGATTGCGTCATAACACTAATATATATATATATATATATATATATATATATATATATATATATATATATATATATATATATATATTAATAACTAATATATATATATATAATATAATATATATATATATATATATGCTGTATCTTATATATAACTACTCTAACTGCTGCTATATATATATACCATAAGTGCAAAGTTCACACCTCACGGGCATGAACCTATTATGGGAGGAAACTTCTGTTATTGACTACCCTAGAGGTTGAGGGCTAGGGATGAACCCAGGCTTCTTTGCCATGAGACTCTGTCGCTCTACCGATTGAACACGGTATACAAGTGCTACAAATATACAATTTACAAAAATTGAAGTTGCTGAGTGCCCTCCGTTTAAGAAATTAATATATCAAGGCGATAACGCGCAAGCGTCAGTGTATTTAACCTTAACGCCTTAAGTTTGGAAACTGTTTTGGCGATTTGCATATTAAGGCGTTTTCGTTTTTGCATTTATGCTAAAAAATGCTCAGGAATTTTTATTCGTTCTCAATCAACCTTAGCACCTGAAATTGGCAAAAAAATGTCATAGAAACGTGGGAATTTGTGTTTTGAATTCTGAGGCTGCTATTTTTATACAGAATTTTATTCTATTTTACACAGTAAGGACATTTTACGTTTGGTGAGCATTTTTTTTTTACGATTTTTACAAGGATGACAAACTGGTGAAACAACATTTTTTAGCACACAAATAAGCAACTAACTAAGCTAACATGCTGTGGGACATTAGTAAAAACCATTATTGGTGTTATGGTACCATGGTAATGGCACAGAAAAAAAGTGTCATTTCGCAAGACTCTCACAGTGAGTAGGTATCAACCCAGTAGCTGTTTTTGTGTATCGATACATAAAGTTATAGGGATACTATTGATGTGAGAAAGATCGCCATAGATATGGTAGGGCCAAGATCTGTTTCGGACACTGCCAGGCTAAGCAAAAGTTGTAAAGGGAACAAATTAGGCAAATTGTTCGTAAACAAAACATGTTGTCAGAATAAATGCAAATGCCTAAGAGTTATACGTCACACATCGTCAAGAGAGGATCTAAGGTTAAAGGGCCTATAATAAACCCACCAGACATTTACTCTGCAGTCACTAAAGATTGGTTGGAAAAACCTAAAGGTTTCTTGGCTAAATATACTGGCATGGTCGCCACCGAAAAATTATCTTTGGATGAAAAATTCTTTAACGTGGAAAATTTTTTTTAACAAACAAAACTATAAGGTGCGTTATACTTCATAAGGAAGTATCCAAAGAACTCATTACCACGCGATATTGAGTCATCAAATTACTTACATAGTGATAGTTTGGTGGGTAGTGATATATAGGGTTATGACATTCATTTTGTAAAATGTTAAAACCTCGACTTGAGCGTGAACCAACAACTGCTATGGATGCGCGTATATTCAAACCACTAAGTCAGACTACCTCTTCGAATAAAAAAAAAATTAACTTTTCAATAGATTTAAGTATCATCACATAGAGCGAAGGGTTCTACTCCAAACTTACGGCTCAAGGGACAATGTTCCCCATTTTCTGACAATGAGAAGATTGGCTGTTTTGCCAGCAGTCGTTCTAATTCGCCGATCTTAATTCAATGGTTACAAATTATATAGGCAGTTTGTAGCGAACTCTAATAACGGGCGTGAATTTTAAACGGAGGTCGTGTGTGCTGCAATAAACGCCTGGTCCCAGAGCTTTCCATGTCTTGTGTTAAGGGAAGAAAGGCTGTCATTTTGAATGACTGTTGTATTTTTTGCATTAATAATGGTTGTAGATTATATCGTGTAGATATTAAATTAAACTTTTTCAAATCTGTTTGAATAGCACGGAGGTCAAGCGGATTTTTTTTACAGTGTATATATATATATATATATATATATATATATATATAATATATATATATATATAAAGATATTTCACTCTTCCCCACACCCCTCTCACTCTCTCTATATACCTATATATATATATATATATATATATGCTGCTCTTTCTCATATATATATATATATAAAAAAAACGTGTTCATCGGAACATCTTTGAAAGCTACTCTATTTTGAATTGAAGGAATCCTTGGGTATCACGGGCCCCTGGCTGGCTGTAATCCATGGCTGGCCAGGCCTATCGCGGATGCCGGGGGATACCACTAGTAGCAGCTTTACTACTAATGTGTACTCATTAACGTGGGTGAGACAAGCTAGGATAATAGAGAATGGCTCACGTTGTCTCGCTCCACAGTCTCGAACCACTGGGCCCTCTCGCTTGCTAAGCGAGTGCTCTACCTCTGAGCAGAGGTTTTGAATCACCTTATATATATATATATATACATATATATACTTTTAATAATATACACTCTCTATATATATATATATATATAACTATATATATATATATATATATATTATGCTCTGCTTAATATATAACCATGTAGCAATATATATATATCGCCTTAACATATATGCTATATAATATATAACAGCATATATATATATATATATATATAACTTATATATATATATATATATATATATATATATATATATATATATATACTATACTATATATATCTTTATATCTTTATCATCTCCTATATATAGTGAAATAATTTTAAGAATATTTATATGAAATTTAATAAAGCTGTTTTCCAATATTTCAAAGGGAGAATTCCTTTCAGGATGAAACTGTGATTACAACTATTAACAAACTGTTGTTTTTCTTCTACACAGAAGTTTGTGTAAATTAGAAAATAAAATATATGTTCTACTTTAATAGTTCAAGTAGTAATAAGAAAGCTTCCCTTCATTCATAGTAATTGAATACTAAGGGAAACTGATGATGTGGCGAAAGCTTTTTGTTTTTATTATTATTATTATTACCTATTATTATTATTATTATTATTATTATTATTATTATTATTTATTATTATTATTGTTATTGTTATTATTTGTAAAAAATTTCTTTCTAGTCATTTAATTTTTTCCATTATATAGTCCTGTTTCATTTGATGTTAAATAAAAACTATTTATACTTCCATGCCTAGCATCAGTGCAACAAAATTTTACTATCAATCTTTCATCATTTTATCATATCATTGTTTTCAAAAGAATAATATAAAATTAACATTACAAATTGGAAAAATAAGTTTTGTAATTAAATAATATGGTAACCATTGAAAATTTGGAAAATATTTTCAAAGACAATTTGTAATATTGCAAATTTGAAAAGTAATTAATTTAACTAAATAAAAAATGGTAACGAAAATTCTTTGTTTGTCAGACTGCAGTGAAGTTTTTAAAGATAATCCGAAGGGAATTCCACGCAAACAAACAAACAAACAGATAACTTTGTCGAAACTTGGCGTAGGCAAAACAATTGATTAGCTTTTATTTTCTAATTCCATCATTTAACTAATTTAATCAACATCAGAAAATAATTTGATGGAAGAATATTTTACAGACAAAAATATTTAAAGGAGCTTTGGCGAACATGATTAAAATTATTGGAATCATTGAAAATACTAACTCAATTAATAATAATTAATTTACTTCATTAAAACATATTTATAATAGAAATTACTAAAATAGAAACACAGTAAGAAAATAATGTATGGCACAAATATATTGAGTAGAGGAGATTGCAAAAGGTATTGAACTTTAAGTGGTAAGCTAATATAATTTTAGCGCAGTTCTAATTATTAAAATCAGTAAATTTAAAATACTCTTTGTTTAATATTTTCAAAATAAAAACGATCGAAAATTAAAATAATTAAATATGTATTAATGTAATCATTATTTATTTCTATTATTATTATTATTATTAATATTAATGTATTATTATTATTATTATTATTATTAACCATTATTATTATTATTATTATTATTATTATTATTACTATACTACTATATTCTGAG
>JABUQX010100644.1:7500-20000 GCA_015478945.1 Trachelipus rathkii | reverse complement strand
ATTCCTCTTACTGTCTCTTTCCTGAATTTTTAATAAAGTTGGATATTGCATGTGCAGAAGACGACGGCGGTTGTTCTCATGTTTACTTAATTTAGAGTCCTCCAAAGTTTCCAGTTTATGGTTTGGAAGCCATCTTCCAATCCTAAAAACTGAAATTCCTTTGTTTTCTTTGTTTATCTTCCCTTACACATTAATTCAATTTTTGACCCTTCTAAACCTGAAAATATACTACAGTCATCTTTTTCTCGGAGATCATTTTTGAGTGATTCTGGCGTATTTCATCACAACCAACGACTTTCACCTAGTTCTCAAGATTACAAGCCAAAGTAGCTTTATTTCTCTTCTCCATCAGAATAACACCCAGACTTTTGCTTGGTCTGACTCCTACTAATATCTGAGGAAGAATCCATTTATCTTGGCCTATTCCTAACTTTTAATCCTGCTCTTTATACTGTCTTTACAGTGCTTCAGCAATATTTGCTGGCTGGAAATGTTTGAAGAGAAACTCCTTGAAGCTGGTTCTGATTCTGATCTGCTTTTCATTTCATTTTACATTTGCTGTATTGTGTAGATGATGACGTTTACCATTCTACTGCAGAGGAGTACTGATATATACATACTGAGCATTAAGAAAATAATATGAACTCTTTTATTGCCCGCCATTCAAATTCGCTGTGAAGAGGGGGAATGGGAAAAGTTGCCTGCCCTTCATGGATAGTTTGCTGATACGGGGAAGTCATGTAAATACAATTTGCCAAAGTCTTTGAAGAGACTCATGTAATAGTTATACATTGATTCTCCTCTTTTTGTAAACAGAGATTAGACAGAAAGAGGTGCTGTGGAGTGTTGAGGATATTTTTGTAGTCTTTGTATGGATGAAATTATATCATGGATTATATTTTATGTAATAAGTGCCTAAGAAAGTGAGCCACATTTGACCATAGGCTCATCAGGGTTTTGGTTTTGCCTTCATGGGACATAAAGTATGAAGCTGTTTATCAAAATTATATTGGAAGAGTGGGAAGTGCTTCTAGCATTATGAGTGTGTGCTCATTCATCAGTGTTGTACATTACCAAGAGAGATCAGATCATGACAATCTTTAGCATTTAGTTGCTCAAGAATATTTCAGACATTTGTGATTGGTTTATTGGTGAGGATACTCAGGACTTCTCATGAAGAGACCTTTCAAATGTTTGTGTTGTTTGATGAAATAACAGTTACACCACACTGGAATCATCATATGTTTAACTATTCCAGAATTATTGCGAGATTGGAGGTTTATCATGAGAAGATTCTTAGATCGTTTATTACAAACTTCTTGGTTGTTTTTAAATAATCAATGAAAATATGATCTGGAAGACGATCATTGTTATGGAAATGTGGTGTTTTGAGAATATAGAAAAAATGGGTACAATATTGTGTTTTATGTAAAATGTTGTAGTGATAAACAATTTATTTTTGAGTCATTATCTTCTCCATATTATAGTAGGAAAATGGAGTACAGTCATGTTAGTGACTTAAATTTTGTAAAAGTTTATTCAGTATACAATTTTTATTCATGGGGAGTTATTCTTACGGATATAGTGAAACAATACTGCTATAATAATAACCTTATATACACTATATATATATATATATATATATATACTATATATATATATATATATCTTTCTCTTTCTCTCTCTTTCTCTCTATATATAAGCATTTCTTTCAAATCAGGGACAACTAATAACTCTGGATTTGGAAATAATAAAAGACCCGGAGAGTGGTAAAAATTTATTTATGAAAAGACACATCATTATCATTTATCATCATCATCATCATCATCATCATCATCGTAAATCATCATCATCATCATCATCATCATCATCATCATCATCATCATCATCGTAATATCATCGTAATTATTGTTATAGGAAAAGTATGATTATTATTATTATTATGATTATTCTTATTTTTTTTTATTATTATCAAAATTATTAATGTCTGTTGAAAGAATCTCTAGCGGAGGCGATAATAACTGGGTGCAGTAATAACAATTTATTTGCAGGCCAACATTTCATATTTTGTGTTTCATGTCTAAAAGAAGAAAGGGAATTCATTGCATCAGACGCGGTTGTTGTGTATATATATATATATATATATATATATATATATATATATATATATATATATATATATATATATATATATATAATATATGATTTATAATAACTTATCAACTTTCATCTATATATATATATACATATATATATATATATACTCTGATTAAGATAGAAAGTTTTAAGACAGGTGGCGCCACTACTCAATAAGAGGGGCTAGGTTTGCGGGCGGGTGTTGTACGGGAAGCTTGTTTTGTCCTTGAAACGTACTGAAAAGATCAGCGCGATATCTTTCCTCAGTACCGAGTTGCATCCTGGTGAGTGAAGGCATATTGTCGTGTCTAGGCGGATTTTTGATTTCTCAAAATGGCTGAAAAAACGGAACAAAGAGTTTGTGCAAAATTTTGTTTTAAAACCCAAAATCAGATTCGGAGACTTATGAACTCTTAAAAATAGCTTAAGGAGATAAATGTCTGAGCCGGTCAAATGTTTTTATCTGGTTCAACAGATTCAAAGATGGCCGCGAATCAGTCGAAGATGACCCCCGGTCCGGCCGGCCTTCCACTTCAACAACCAACGAAAACATTGTGAAAGTTCGCGATTTAGTGCACTCTGACCGTAGACTAACAATTAGGGAGATGTCTGATGAACTGAATTTAAGTTTCTACGCGATTCAGTTAATTTTAACTGAAGATATGAAAATGTGTCGAGTGTCTGCAAGCTTCATTTCAAAATTGTTGTCAGACTAGCAGAAACAACACCGACTGAAATGTCCCAAGACCTAATTATTCGGGTCAAAGTGACCCAGATTTCTTAAATCGGGTAATTACAGGCGAGGGCAGAGCAAAATCAAGGGTTGCATGGGTATGACTGAAACCAAACACAATCATCGCCATTGAAGAGTGCAAATTCGCCACGACCGAAAAAAACTACAAAGTCGGTCAGTATTTGAAGATTATGTTGATGAATTTTTAGGATTCTACGGTATCATGCATCACGAATTTGCCCCTAGAGGGCAGACAGTCAACCAGGAATACTATAAAAGTGTCCTTCAGCGTTTGCGCGAAAAAGTGAGGAAGAAAAGGCATGCACTCTGGCGAGACAAAAATTGGGTCCTCCACCACGACAACGCACCGGCTCATGTGGCCTTCTCGATCACGGAATTTTTTACCAAATTCCAAATACCTGTGCTTCCGCAACCACCCTATTCCCCTGATATAGCTCCTGCCGACTTCTACATGTTTCCAGAATTGAAAATTTCGCTGAAAGGGAAACAATTTGACTCAATTGAACATCAAGACAATCCACCCAGAACTTACGATAACATGTCTTCATCTTTCAAGGATGCAACTCGGTATACTAGGGAAGAAAATTCACTGATCTTTCAGCCCGTTTCAAAGAACAAAGCAATCTTTCGAAAACACCCACCGGAAACTGGCCTCGCAATGAGCAGTGGTTGCCACCTGTCTTTAAACTTTTTCCAAACGGAGGTATATATATATATATATATATATATATATATATATATATATATAATATATAATTATAATATATATATATATATATATATATATATCGACATAATATATATATATATATTGATAAAAAGTGTTTAGTATTTGCGAAATTAAGAATAAAAATACTTAATAACATCTTTAAAATTATTATTATTATTATTATTATTATTATTATTATTATTATTATTATTATTATTATTATTATTATTATTATTATTATTATTATTATTATTATTATTATTATTATTATTATTATTATTATTATTATTATTATGGGATGAGAAAACCGAATCCCTGTTGTTGTTGTTGCCTTATTTTGCTTTTTTTTTTTTTTTTTACAAAATTTATAAACTGAAAATCTTAAACTTATATTCATTTTTAAGTTAATATTTTAAAAAGAGTTACAAGAGTTAAAGTATGATTGCGAAGTCAAAAATGGGTCGTTTAATATTTTATTGTAAGTCTTGATTGTTAGTAAAATTTCTAAAATGCTTCAATATGAAAGGTTTACATTAATAGTCAAACACATGATCTTTCATGCTAATTGACGAGGGACTCTTTTTTGACCTTTTCTGACCATGACCCAACACAGGCTCAAGAAATTTTACCTGACCTTATGACCTTTTTGGGCCTTTACAGCACTGGGTCTTGACCTTTTTGAGAACCAATTTTTTGAGAACCAGGATTTTTGAACCGGATTTTTTGAGAATAGTTTTAGGGAGACTTGGTTTTTTCAAGGAACTTTTTACCAGTGTTAAGGAACCTACAGAATTTTTTTTTATAGAATTTTTTAGAGAACCCAAATTTTTTGAGAGCCCAAATTTTTTGAGAACCTAATTTTTTGAGAACCCTAATTTTAGCATAATATTTTCGGCAACCCTAATTTTAGCAACCCTTCGAAGAAGGGTTATCTCTCAACTGATTACTTGCCGTCAGCAACAATTGGCCACATGTCCCCGCCCTAATTTTCGACCCAAACCTTTGGTATCCATGGGTCAATTTTGGCCCACTGTAATTTTTGGCCACCCTTAGGGGCTTAGCCCTATTTTTAGGTGTTTTAGTCCATTGGGACTGCTTGCCAGCTCATTACCAGATATTATTTTACTTTCATTTGCTGTTTGCTATACTAATATCACCCATCCTTCACCTGGCCTACACCTACACCCTAGATTCTGTGCAGCACTGGCTACACACCACACCCAAACCTCCACCCAGCCTTCACTAACCTACACCTACCCCTAGCCTCCACCACCTACACCTACACCTAGAATCACCCAACCTTCACCTAGCGTACACCTACCCTACACGTGCCCCTACAACTTTGATGGCTCAACTTTGTAGGCTCAGCTTTGATGACGTCATCTTTGTTGGCATCTATATTGATGATTCAACTTTGATGACTCAGATTTATTGATGGTTACAAGCTTTGGTGGTCTCAATCTGCGTAAGGAGTATCTAGTGATGTTCTATTAGTATTCTATGATTATTCTATGAGTGCTGGGTGAGTGCCAGGTGAGTGCCAAGTGAGTGCCAATGAGTGCCAAGTGAGTGCCACATGGTGCCAAGTGAGTGCCACATAGTGCCAACTGGGTGCCCACTTTTTTCAAACCTTTTCTAGCCTCCCCTGAGCCTAGAATAGCTAATGTGGGTGTCTACCCCTAGTTTATAGGAGTATGCCGGAATCGATTGGTGTATGTACAAATGCTAGGATTATCCCTACCTTAGGGTTAGTCTTTTACTTATAGCCTATATATATATATATATATATATATATATATATATATATATATATATATATATATATATATATATATATATATATATATTACTTGCACACACACCTACACACATACACTATAACACTTATACACACATTCACTATATAAGCACACTATGACACTTATAAGCACTTACACTATGACACTTACATTAAACCCTATACACTTACACCTCCACCCCTACACAGATGCACTTACACTTTACTCACACGCTCGATGTTTTGAGGCCTCAGCTTTGATGGTCTCAGCTTTTGATGCCTCAACTTTTTGATTTTCAAGCATTAATGCCTCGGCGTGATGCCTCAGCGATATGACATTGTGCCTCAACATTCTTTCAAACTTTGATTCATCTTTGATGACTCATCTTTGATGACGTCGTCTTTTACCCCCTATATTGATGATTCATCTTTGATACATTTTCTAACCTTTTTCACCAGACTTTACCCCCACATCATAGAACAGAGTTAATATTAATGTCTTCCCATAAGTCATAAGCTAACCACAGGGGCGCAGCATGCGCCCTCTGCACAAAGGCCCCCGAACCCGCACCCGCAGGTGCGTCCAGCCGCTTTCCCGTCGCCTCGTTCCCGCGTTCCCGCCGCCGCGTGCGCCCGCAGGCGCAGTATTTCCGCGTACCCGCCCGCCGCGTGCGCCCGGCGGCACCCGGAGTTCAGCGTACCCGCCGCCGCGCGTGCCGCGGGCAGGCATGATATTTCCGCGTTACCGACGCCGCGTGCGTCCGCAGACCTGCAATATTACGAACGAAAAGATATATATACTTATAAGTCATTCATTTGATATCAATGTAAACTATTCAAAGAATTTCATTTCAAATATACTATGAGTCATTCATTTTTATTTCATACTTAAACATTTTTATTAAAAACATTTTCGCGAACCTAAAACTGTAACTCATTACAGACCTATTATTTAACACATATATTTATTAACATTATTTTTACTTAATACTTTTTACTTAATACTTTTTAATTTATAAATTTTTAAAAATTGTATGTAAGAAGAAAAAATCCAGAGTGTCTGATATATAATCATTTTATTTTTAATTGTGCAAGAATTTTACTAAAAACGATAACATTACATCTGTAAAGCAGTAAAATCAGTAAATCAATAGAGGTGTTACCTGGCAACGGGTTATTATGCTTTTGTTTTACTGCTTTACTGCTTTAACTCTTTGTTTTACTGGCTTTTAACTCATGTTTTACTGCTTTGGCTCATATGTTTTACTTTCTTTTTAAACCTCATGTATTATTAGCATTACCTTTGTAAAGCAGTAAATGTTAAATCAATAGGAATGTTACCTGACATCAGAACTAAAAGGATTAGTATGCTTTTGTTTTACTGCTTTGCTGATTATTTACTGCTTTAACTCATGTTTTGCTCACTTTTAACTCATGACACCCCACTTGCTTTAGCATATATAATTTTACTGCTTTAACTCGTATATTTATAACATTATGTTTTCTTTTATTTTTGTTTTAATACTTTTATTTTATTCTTTATTCTTTATTTTTTATTTCATTATTTTACTTTTATTATTATTTTATTTTGTTTTAAACATTTTTTTATTTTTATTCTTTTTATTCTTTACTTTTATTTTATTTTATTATTTACTTTTATTATTATTTTATTTTGTTTTAATACTTTTTATTTTTATTCTTTTTTATTCTTTTTATTTTCTTTTTATTATTTTATTTTTTTTTTTATTTTATTACTTATTGACTTTTATTATTATACTTAGTGTTTTTACTTCATGCCTATTGTTATTATTGTTTAGAACACACTTTGCACATTTTTACACACACACACACACTTACACTTGTACACAATACACATACATTCACTTATACACACATTCACTATGCTGACACATTTACCCATAGACACTTAAATTTTACACTTACACACACACACACACAGATTTACACTTATACATTTACACAGATTTACTTACACTCACCCAGATTTATACTCACACAGTTGCCATCACTTTTGGAATTGCCTCCTTTAGTTTACTTAACACACAGATTTACTTACACACACAAGTTTGCTTACACACACAGGATGCCTGATGTTTTAGATTTGCTTGCTTTACACGCACTCACTTACACACCCACACACTCACTTACACATATAACGGATAATTTATATTAAAACATTTTATGTTTGAATTAAACACGTACATTTATATTACTCATTCAAATATAACTATAATTATTTCAAAGTTTCTTAAACTTCTATAATAAATCAATCATTATTTTATCGCTAAACAAAGAATTTACTATTAACTGTTAATACTTTTGTTTATAAATTTTATAACTATGAAGTTTTAAAATAACTTTACTAAAATTTTATGGAATTTTATTAAAAACATATATTTACGTACCTTAAAATCAGTAATCAGTAGGTCAGCCCCTAGCACCCCCTCTACACCAAGCTATGCTACGTTTTTTTGTTCTGTTGACTTACTGCTTTACATCATCTTTAGCGATGTAATAGTATAAAAATAACAAAATAAGGTCTTTATTCTCTGTTAACATAACATGTATTTAATTAAAATCATTCTAAGTTTTATTTAAAACAATTATTCACTTACATTTATATTATTCGCTCGATGTTAACTAATAATATTTCAAAGTTTTTTAATAATTGTTTGCTATTATTATCTATGTACGACAATCCAACACGAGAAAACACAACTACCCGCCTCCTTCCAGATACGAAACTGACCTCTCTCTGTAAAAAATGGGTTAAATAACTAACACAGCCTAAATTTACGAGGATAATCGCTTTTTGTGGGGCAGTTTTAGACTACATACCAGGGTCAAAAATATATTTCAAACTGACCTTTTTTTCTGTAAAATGTGGTGCAATAACTACGTTGGGCCTAAATTTAGGAATTTAGGATAAGCCTTTTTGTATCACAGGCGGTTTAAGCCTAATACCAAGTCATAAAGAGTAATTCCAGTATAGACTTGAGAATCAGCGAGAATCAATGTTCTTATTTTACTAAATATATTTTAAACTTCAGGCACCTTGCTGGGATCAGTGAGATCCTTTGATCCAGGTAAGAAGAGGAAATGTTTACCTTTCTTTTGAGTGGAAGGAGTAATCCTTATCTCTATGTGACCTCGTATGTGATTGGTGTAAAGAAATTATTTATCGCTTTTTGTAGGTTTTAAGGTATGAAAAAAACATGTTTTTTTCATATCCTGACCCAAGTTTCGTTTATTTAAACTCTTAACATACATATAAATATTTATTTAAGAAAGTAAAAATAAGGATAATAAAAACTTTACTATATAATTAGAAATATATATATATATATATATATTATATATATATATATATATATATATATATATATACTATATATATATATATATATATATATATACTACTCACTCATATATATATATATATATATAAATATATATATATATATCATATATATATATATATATATATAAAGGATAACATTAAATATATACAAACGTGTTAAATATATTTACAATGGTTTATATATATATAAGGCTCACATTAAATATATTACCCCAGGAATATTGCTTCAAATATAATACTTCCACTACATACATTTTATGATGTTTTCCTTTCTTTATATTCAAATTATTTAAATCTTTACCAAAATATGCTTAATCATTATAATATTATCGATGATATGATTTTCCTTGTCTCAGTAATACCTTCAGATTTAACACAGCCGTAAAAAAGTTCCCGCTCGAATATGTAGTATATTCTGGGTCACCTGCATGGCTCTGCCATTGTTTCTAATTAGATAAATGAATTTTCTGTGCGTCTATAGAACAGGAAGCGATCGATGATACGCGTAGGATCATCGATCAGGGTTTTCTTAAATGCATAGTATTCTTGGTATAACATGTAATGAATTACGGTTACGTAATTAGATAACATATATGTCTTCTTCATCTGCATTAACATTCGCCTACGTACCTCTCTAACATATATTTCAGCTGCGTCAGGCCTGAAATGTAGAATCCAAATGATGTAGGTTCAAATACGGTTGTTTCATTTATTTCGCTCCCATAATCTAACTTCCAAACTGATTATGTTTTGATGTTTATAAAATGATAGAGTAATTGCTTATCGCTGGTTTCTTCGCACAGGCTAATAACTGTTTCAGTGTCCAGTTTAAAGCTGGGCTTGGTTTAAAAATATTCTGTAAGCCACTCTTCTCAGTGTGATTACATATACAAAATTAATTCATTTGGACTCATGAAAATACCTTGGTATTATAACATGGTGAATGGGTAAGTACACTTGAAAAATTCAAATCCATTAGAGCTTGCATATCAAGTGAAACCCTACCTTCCTGGGATGTGATTCCACTGGATAATGTCTTGTATTGAGGTATACCTGTTAAGGTGAAACATGATATACACTTAGTGAAAATAGAGCACTTTTATTACAAATCAGAGAACTTGTACAGCTTAACAGCTAAAACGAGTATGATTTTAAAATGAGTTTGGGTCCTAAAACATCCGCCTGCTCAAATATAATTTTCATCTAATCAGAGAGGCTCAGGATATGAAAAAAACATGTTTTCATGCACTTAAATAAAAAGCGATAAAATAATTCTCGACAAATCACATGCGAAGTTCATATGAGATAAGGATTACTCCGTCCACTCACAAGGAAGGTAAACATTTCCTTCTTACCTGATCAAAGGATCTTACCGATCCAGCATGTTTCAATTTGAAATATATTTATAAAATAATAACATTGATTCTCGATTCTTGTCTCTATACTGGAATTACCTTTTGACTGGTATTAGGCTTAAAAATCACGCCTGTGTGATACAAAAGACTTATCTGAAATTTAGGCCCCTAAATTTAGGCCTGAGCATGGATTATTACTCCCATTTACAGAAAAAGGTCAGTTTGAAACATACATTTTGACCTGGTATTAGGCCCAAAGCCCCTGGGGTACAAAAAGGATTATCTTAAAGCTAAAGTAGTTATTTCAACCCATTTACAGAGAGGTCAGTTTCGTATCTGCAAGGAGTGCGGCGCGTTGTTTTGTTTTCTCGTGTTGGATTGTCAATGCACATAGATAATAATAAAGAAATCCAAATTATTTAAAAAACTTTGAAATATTTTGACGTTTAACATCAATTGAATGAATAATATAAATATAAGTGAATAATTGTTATTTTAAATAAAAACTTAGAATGATTTTAATAAAATACATGTTATGTTAACAGAGAGAGGACTTATTTTGTTATTTTTATACTTATTACATCGCTAGATGATGTAAAAAACAGTAAGTCAATAAGGTAAAACATTGGCATAGCTTCGTGTGAGTGCTAGGGGCTGAAGACACCTACTGATTTATTGCTTTAAAGGTACGTGTAAAATATGTTTTTAATAAAAATTCATAAAATTTTTACTAAAAGTTATTTTAAAACTTGATAGTTATAAAATTTATAAACAAAAGTATTAACAGTTAATAACAAATTCTTTGTTCAAAGATAATGATTGATTTAATATAGAAGTTTTAAAAACTTTGAAATATTTTTTTGATTCCACCTATTTGAATGAGTAATATAAATGTACGTGGTTAATTAAAACATAAAATGTTTAATAAATTATCATTATATATGTAAAGTGGAGTGTGCGTGTGTGTGGGTGTGTGTGAGAGGTGTGCGTGTGTGTGAGTGTGTGTGTTGTGTATGTATAAGTAAATCTGTGTGTGACTGTAAGTAAATCTGTGTGTGTAAAGTAAATCTGTGTGTGTGTAAGTAAATCTGTGTGTTAGTGTAAGTGTATCTGTGTGTGGCAGTAAATCTGTGTCAGGTGTAAGTAAATCTGTGTGTGGCAAGGTGTAAGTGAAATCTGGGTGAGAACAACAGAAATAAATCTGCGTGTGTAAATAAATCTGTGTGTGTATGTATATCTGTGTGTGAAGTGTCTATGGGTAAATGTAAGTGTCATGGTGAGATGTGTGTATAAGTGTCGCCAGTGAATGTGTGTCTAGGAGTGTAAGTGTGTGTGTATTGTGTGTGTGTGTATATGTGTGTGTGTGTGTGTGTGTGTGTGTGTGTGTGTGTGTATCTGTGTTTTAAATAATAATAACAATAGACATGAAGTAAATAACACTAAGTATAATAATAAAAATAATAAAAATAAAATAATAATAAAAGTAAAATAATAAAAATAAAATAAAAAAGGTAATATTTCCTCAAATTTAGTTTTCAAACAAAATAAAGAAATAATACTAAGGAAACAAGAAAAAAAAATAAAATAAAAAGAAAGAATAAAAGAATAAAAATAAAAGTATTAAAAACAAAAATAAAATAATAATAAAAAGTAAATAAATAAATAAAATAAAAGAATAAAATAAAAATAATGTATTAAACCAAAATAAAAGAAAACACAAGGTTAATAAGTATATAGGGTTAAAGCAGTAAAACATATGAGTTAAAGCAGTAAAGCATGTGAGTTAAAGCAGTAAAAACATGAGTTAAAGCAGTAAAACCTTGAGTTAAAGCCTGGTAAGCGGTAAAACAAAGCATGCCTAATCCCGCCTTGATGTCGGTAGCACCTCTTGCCCCCGTTTACTGCTTTAAGACATGTGTTAATGAATATATAGAGTTAAACAGTAAAAACATATGAGGTTAAAAACGGTAAAAACTATGAGTTAGCAAAACAGAAGTAGAAATAAGAGTTAAAGCAGTAAAGCAGTAAAACAAGCATACTAATCCCCTTGGTGCTAGGTAGATTCATTGATTTACTGATTTACTGCTTTAAGATATGTAATGTTAATGTTTTTTAGTAAAATTTTAGTAAAATAAAATGATTATATAGCAGACACTCTGGATTTTTTCTTCTTACATACAATTTTAAAAAATTTATAAATTAAAAAGTAAGTAAAAAGTATTAAGTAAAAAATAATGTTAATAGGGCTGTAATGAGTTACAGTTTTAGGTTCGCGAAAATGTTTTTAATAAAAATGTTTAAGTATGAAATAAAAATAGATGACTCATAGTATATTTGAAAAGAATTCTTTGAAATGTTTAGAAGAGTATGGTAAAAATGAATGACAT
>JABUQX010100643.1:0-33211 GCA_015478945.1 Trachelipus rathkii | reverse complement strand
ATTATATGATATATATAAATAAGAAACTATATATATATTAACTACTATACTATAATATATATATAGTAATATATATATTATATATACTATTAATATTACTATACATAAGTACGATATCACTAACTATATGATATACATATATATATTATATAATATTACTATACTTATATCAAGCAATTTCATTAACAGGTTTTCATCCTTTTTGGGTAGTGTTTAGCGCTCAATATTAGAAAAATTGACCTGCAAGTTTTTCACTGGGCACTCGTTGATATTTACTTTCTGCGCTTTAAACGAGTCCAAAAAGAGAATGACTCTACGTGTTTCGCGTCAGCCTTCACTAGCTGCCTCTTCCACGACGCCGCTATCCTTCTCACTACGTATTCGCACTCGCACCGCAATCTTTCACACTGCGCTGCAAACCGTTTACTTCCTATGGGGACTTCCTTATCGATAAGCTAAACAGAAGTTGTAAATTTTTTTTATAAAAACAGCCTCAAATTCTTAATTATTTAATTTCGTTTCCCTACTCCTCATGATTCATTGCTTACATAAATACACTCGTGCGACCAATGTATCCCACTCGAAGCTCGCTCAGCCGTTTTTCCCAGCGTCCTCCACATAACATACTTCACTACTAGATATAATTCCGCGCACCACGCTCTATCAATAAAAAGGCTATATCGTTTATCCAATCAGGTCAGGTATTATGTATAAGCCGGTTCCAAAAAATTTAAAACGAGAAAAAGTTACTTTTTTGAAGGGTTGAATTTAAAAGCCAGCCGGGGAACTATATCATTATATACGCTATCTTACGTTCGCATATCTATATCATCATCTATCAACTCCAGACTAAATTATCACGCAAGTATTCACTCTTACTCCACCACATACTATAACCATAATATTATATATAGTATTATATATACATATATACCTTATTATATATATTCATTTATAGTACATAATAATATACTAAATATATTTACTTATATTAATATAAAATTGAAAGCAGAAAAAAAATGTCGGGATACACAATTATGTAGCTCGTTTCTTTTTTAGTGCCAATATCATATATATATACATTATACATATATATATATATATCATTATAATATATATATATATATAATATATATATATACTATAATACTATATATACTAATACCTAATACTATAATATACATTATAAACTATAATAATACCTACATTACCATATAATATTATCATTATTCACTATATACTATATATGATGACAGACATCCGTATTCCGCATCCGCATGTTGCCGAACATCGCCACCTAAATTGACATCCGCAACCGCGAATCCGCATCCTCACTTAACGGCACATCCGCATCCGCATCCTCTTTTAAAAATTTGTTATGTTAAAGTGATGTTTCTAGCATTGATTAAATGCATATAAAAATAAAATATTGACTTTTTATCATGGAGTTTATGAGGACAGTCTATCTAATTATTGAGTTAAACATTATGTAATGAAATAATAAATACTATAATTAATATACAATTATTTATCCATATATATATATCACATAATATATTATATTATATATAACTATACTATATAATATACTAAATATAGTATAAATCTATATACTAATATAATAATATATATATTATATCATATATATACTACTAATAATATATAATATAATATATATATAATATTACTAACAAATAGATACTATATTAATATTATTAATATAACATATATATATTTAAACTATAGTTAATATATATATATCATATATATATATTATATAACTATGATATAATCTATATATCTATATATATCATATTATACCTATATATATACTTCTATATATATATATCATATATATATATTATATCATATCATATATACTATACTTATAATATATATACTAGTTTATAATATATATATCATTATATATTATATATATATACTACTAGTACTACTACTATTATTACTCATATATAATAATATATATAATATATTAATCAATATTATATATATCATATATATATATATATATAGATATATTATATATTATATAATATATATATATAGATATAGTTAGTATACTATACATATTACTATCGTCGTAAAGTTATCATGCCTTTTTTCTGGCACTGGATTCGGACCATGGAGGCCCTGTGTCGCTTCTACTCTAGCATAACTGAATGACTGCTTTACTCTGTGACTCTTCGCGCCTTCTGCCGACAAGAGTTGTGGAGGCTGATAACCGTTGATGGTTATGAAGCCAGGTCATTCCTTCTTGACTAATCCTTTCTCTCCTCATAATCTATGTATTCATCGTCGCTTGCATCTCTGGTCATTCAGGTAGAGAACAGTGCGTACTGTGAAAAATTTTCGTTCCTTACTATCACTCTTGCTATATTTTCACATTCAGCTCAGAAATCGTTCGCAGAGATACTCTTCTGTCGAGCAAAGGCTGGCTGACCTCTCCATCAAAGCGACAACGGTGCTAACCTCCTTAGATCTCCAACTGATAAATCTTTGGCCTCTTGATAAAAACATCCTAACAACTTCGTATATCTGTCTTTTCTTCCTCTTATTACATCTGCTCTCGTTATGTTCGCTAATTCTCCAACTGAACACAGGGAAAATCTCTTCGGCCTCCATTTCACATCTAATTCCACTCTAAAGTCTGGAACACTCCTCCTCCTCCTCTCCCCTCCTCCTTCTTCTATCTCAGATGCGCATATGCAATGCCTGTGATACATTTTGTATCCGGCTCGCCATCCGGGCTCTGAAAGTCTTACAACACTACGGACAGAAGGTCTGTGTTGCCCCGGATCGGATCATCCCTCCCCGACAGTTAGCTGATCGGGTGTGTTCTGACTGTGCCTACGACCCGCCCTGCATCAACGTACATTCTCTAGTCCTCCCCAACTAATACTTTCCCATCACGTTTGGAAGTCACCCAGCATCTCATGCGTCCACCCTGATTCCCGAAAAAAAAGGAAGCCAATCCCTCTGAGACTTCTAACCCTAATCCCTTCTATACCCTCTCACTCACTGTCTATCCTAAGACTCTTGAAACCCATTCTTCAACCTCATTTCCTAGATCATCCTGGACAGGTCTTCATTCCACCTTTCTCTTCCGATCCCCCAGATACGCTCTTCAGAGCTCCGAGGCGCTCATACGACCGATCAACTTTCCTATCCCTACAAACTGATTATGTTTTTCCCGCCCTGCCAGGATCACTACTGTAGAGACTTCGGTGTCGGCGCGCTGAACACTGACTTCCAACGCATTGACCAGGTTATGACACACGCTCATCACTCTCCCCGAAGCTCCCGTCCTACTTGGGGGCGTTCTCCTCCCTTCTTCTCTTGCTTCACCTTACATGTCTAGTTTCTTCAAATCCACCTTTCACATATCGGCTGCCCCTGTTGTATGGAGGCCGACTTCTCTTGCTTCTTTATTCATGTCAACAAAGTGATGTTCTCCATAGCTTCTGCTCTTCTATCTCTACTTTTGAGTTGTTCATTTCATTACATATCTTCTACCTTGCAACCCATCGAACCTCTATCCTACTAATTTGGGGTTCATTACCTACCGATCCCTTCATTGTCCAACTCATATTTCCAATTTCTTCTCGCCTCTTCTAAACTCACCATTTCCTCCTCCTCTTCCTAATCTTTCCGATTTCGTATTCCGCTGCATTGGATATGAATCCGCAGTTTGCTTGTCGTTTCTCGTACATCTCGTTCTTGCGTAATCATCAACCTTGTGAAAATTCAAATTCTCTTTTTATAAAAACCAGAAAATTGCTACAAATCCGACCTCCCTCTCTTAAGATACCCTCCTCTAACTTAGCCTATCACTCTTCTTCGACGGTTCATTCTCGTGCATCTTCGCTAGTTGAACGAATATAAATCAGTTCCTATGGCACCTTAAAAATAAACAACAAAAAAACTTCTATGCGTAAACCCTCACATCAGCAACACCGGTTGCTAGGGCACAGAGCCTCAAAGAAACTGGTATTCTGTTATTTAAACTGCGAGATTTTTTTCTCTTCTCAGCCTGCTCCAGCTATACAAGGATCTCATCCCCCCTTTGCATGGAGTATGCATCTCATATCAGAGTGGAGCGGCGTCTCCTGATCATTCACCCGGCTTTGGATAGATTCGATGCAAAAGCCAAAAGGATATAAAATCCTGTTCTTCACTTCCAGTTCATCTGTTCCCTCCTTAGTCTATACGGGCGCGGGATGTTGGTCTTTATCTCTTTTCGTATATGTTACCGCCAGCAGCAGAAGTCTCGCAGCGGTTTATCACTCGCCTTATCACCGCCTTATACGACGCCCTCCGGTTGACACCACAGGGGCATGCCTATGGGTCCGGCGGCATGAGTTTTGTGTGCATTCTGGTAACCCCAGGCTTGTATCCTGAGGTGCTTCCTTTCTTCCTGTCCACTCTGTTTCGAGAATTCTATCCTATCTTCTGTTTCGCTGAATCTAATCTCTCTTACTTTAGAAGACCAGCGTGCGTATGCGTAGTATTGCAGTTAGTGCCTGCTTTGATGAAAATCTGAGCGTGGCAACACCCTCTCCTCTTAACAGGGCTACCTGCCCGTATTGTGGTACAACTTGTATTATATACAGTACTTAATAATATAATATATAATAAAAGTATATATTATAATAGAATATATCTTAATAGCTACTATAAATATATATATATATGATAAGTATATAAATAATAATATACGAGATATTAATATATATATAAAATTTTAATTCAAACCTTTCAGAATACGTAAAACATACTGCACTGCATCGTGCATCCGGAATCCGCATCCTCAGTCCTCTTTAAGGATCCGGCAATCCGCATCCGCCATCGCATGCGATCCGTTCCGATTCCGCAATCCGCATTCCGCATTCCGATCCGCCATCCGCCTAAACAGTAAATTTGATCAATCCGTCATCACCCCGAATATAATAGTTTAATATATATTATTATATTATATGATATAAATTATATTAACTTATATATATATTATTAATTATATTACTAAGATAACTTATATAATATATTCATATATATAGTAGTATATAATCAAATATAATATAGGATACTATATATATATATATATATATATATATATCACGTATATATATATATAGTAGTATGTAGTAAATAAATATTATATATAATTACCTATATATATTGATTTAATTATTTGATTCTATTTTTGCACCATTTAAATTTTGCAGGTACTACGACATGACTATTCATTTTGCCTGATGATTCACGAGTACTTGCATAAATAAAACCTTTCCATGAATTTCAGAAATTAATAAAGTGTTAGAAATGATAAATAAAATTTTTGTTTCTTTTGTGGGAAAGTCACTTTTCCAACAAGAAGATGAACACTATCCGGTATCACACAAAGGTTATCTAACTTCCCGGTATCCGCGGTTCCTATCATCATTGTTTTTTGTTTTACAAAATAAAATAAGGACTTCTTGCCTCCCTCGCCTTGACGTTGACTGGGAATAAAAACTTTATTTTGCGGCGATGTATATCAGGTTGAAGTCTCTTCGAAAAACCTTAGTGCCCCTCCTGGCATGTACAGTGTTCCTTATCCACGGTCGCTGCATAAACAGTGCCGTTGGGCAGGGAAAACGTATTCAAACCAACGAACATCTTTTGAAAAAATTTAAGAATGTATGAAGTTTGCATGTCAAAAGTAAGGATAGAGTGGGAAGTGCTGGAGTATTAGAGTGAAAATAAAATTTAAAAAGATAACATCAAACATAAAAAATAATATCAGTTGCATCAGGTTTATAGTATTATAAAATGCTCTACACCTATCTTCCTCTCTCATAGTAGCGATAATAGCGACTTCTCACAAATTAGTACCAATCTATTATATAATATACTATATACCTAGATATGTACAAAAATAATTATATTTATAAATAATACTATATACTTGTTTAGATACTTTTCGTATTGATAAGCGGGTTGCGAAAGGGCAAAGAAAGGCATAATGATTTTGTTCGAATATCAGAATGTGAAAATCTATGAATGCATATCATCTATTTCTTATGTCGATCATTTAGTTTACTGTATATAACCATTTATACCTGATCAATTTCGCAAGCTGCGGTTTGGACGACACGCTTTTTCGATTAAAGATGTGTGTTAATTGCCATTGAGTAAACCTTAAATTCTTAAGTAAAATTGCACTTAATAATAATTTTAAATATCTTAAATGACATATATCCATTGTATATAAAAGGAAAAGACTATTAACATTGTTGTGGAATTTCTAACGTTTTTTACTTTCATGGTCATTTAGCCTTTAGTTTTTTTTAATTATTAACTTTCATTTAACAAAAACTTTATTAAAAAAAACCCTATTATTATTATTGTCTTATTATTACTTTTAAAAAACTCACTTTATTTTTCTCATATATCTATACATTGTAGGTCTTAATAAAATACCTCTCTCCCATCGACAATTCTTTTTCTCCTCTCTCATAAATCCATTGGTTGTGACTGTTTTTGTAGCTGCGTCCTCTTGGCCACCTTGGCGCATTGGCCTCAGAATACTTTCTCCGCTTTATTTCTGCGGTAGCTCATTCGTATGTTCGTGAACAAAAAAAAAATAGTACTTAGTCATACCCTTATCTAATTTGTCTTCGCTTATTTTTTCTTATGCAGCATTTAGAAACTTCGTGTTTGCCAGGATACTCTCGACGTAGCAATGAGAGATACCGCGTTTCCTCATTAAACGATAATGCCCGCTTACTTGTGTTCCTCCATCGCGTTTAAACCCCCTTCTATTGGATGGCTTCCTATCTGCATTCTCCGCTTCTCTACTGACAAATTCTTGCCTATATTTTTCCCCAAAATCAACTGATTAAAATATATAACTTTTATCCTCTAACTGAGCAACTTCTGTATTATATCTGCCTTTCCTCCTCTTATTCGAATTGATGGTTCTGTTGCTAATACGCTCCAAGCTGAAAAGGCCTACTCTTTTTTGGTTATAAAATTCCTCTTCGCCTCCGTTATTTCCCTTCAAGCCCAACCCTGCAGCATATTCTAATTCCATTCCTCCTCACTCCCACCTTCTTCCTCTCAGTTTGTTGTGTGTGTTGTGTGTCCTGTGTTCTCATTGCCCTGCCAGTATACATTTTTTGATCTCGTGCATCTCTCGTTCCTGAAACACTCCTATGGAAACGCCTTAGAACGCTGAGTATATGTGTTCCTCTGCTACCGATACGTCTAATGCCGATCCGCTCCCTCCTTTCGTTGTTCATACATCTGATTTTGACATGCTAGTTGTTGTGATGTTCGTTCTCCAGCTGGTGTTCCGTTCCGAGCCGCCCGTGATGCCCCTTCGTTGTCTCGCTTTTCCAGATCCCAACCCTATATTCTCGCATTCTCAAACCACTAACACTTCCCTCAGTGTAGAAGGCCATCTTATTAGCCGGAACTGCTGGCGACAGAGCACTCATGTTTCATACTCGAAGTCTGATCTCTCGTTGTCTCACCCCCGCAACCTATATGACCGAAAAAAGGGAGGGAGACCCGCGCGTCGGGCGCTCAGCGGTACAAAAGTCCTAGGCCCCTAAATTCTTTGTTGCAGGTAAACTATAACAATTTTTATTTCGCCCATAATGCTCCTAATGAACCAAATTCCAACTTTTTTTCTTGGTTAGTCTTAGGTAGATCCGTCTGAATTTGTACAGGGACTTTAAAACCCTTCTAACTATCTCACCTTCTTGAACATAGTAAAAGGTCCACCTCTGGCATTTTCTCCACTTCTCTTCTCTTTCTCAATCGCCTCCATACGGCCTTCCCGTTCTGATCCCTACCTGGTGACTATAATTTCGTTCCCTATTAAACAGCCCCAAATTACTTGTGTGTTCTGCCCCTATACCTGGGTCGGACCTGTGCAACCATTTTGGTTGGGTTCAATGCACTGGCGATCTATACCCTGACACTAATCCAAAGCATGACCGATACCTGTAATTCGCGGCAGCCGCCCGCACGCCCAGCCAATTTACGCAATTTAAAAGGCCATTCCGCAATTCGGAAATTCACGCCCGGGATGTTGTATTTAATTTTAAACTTTGCATCGTTCACTGCCTTCTTCCAAGCCTCCCGCTATCACCTCTGTTTCCATCTCTTCTGTCGTGACTACACGAACCTCCACCATGCTAGTTGTCTTAGTATCATACTCAAAACTCTCGTACTCATATTATCATCGTGATAGTAGCTTGTACGTGGGCGAAGCTTCTTCTTCTTTTTATTATTAATGTGTAAGTTTTATTACTCTATTATTACTCTATTATTACTCTACGATCTTCCGTGGGCGTAGTTCTTAATAATTAGATATCTTTCTTTAGCTCACCTGCAAAAATCTTATTGACACGAACCACTTAATATATGCCGATTAAACTTGTTATACCCCGTCTTCTAATCACTTTTCAACTCATCATTCAATTTCGTCTATCTACCTTCATCATTATTATACTTCAGGATATGATTTACCTCTTACGTTCTTTATAATTTTTTAACGATTTCTTATAATACTCTACTTTATTTTGATTTAGGTTAAGTTTACCTGGATTTATAGTGTTATCCTATATATATATAGTCTCAACTTTTTTTGGAATACAAGGTTTAATAGTTGTCCTTCGACAAACACAAATCTTCTTTTATACAGATTACAGCGATCTCGGCTTTCCTCTCCTTAAACACCTTCTAACTTTCCTATCTTTCTTCTCGCACGCTTCGCTCGGTCGTTCTACGGCCATGTGACAATGTATAAACAGTGATCTATGGAGCCCTGCTATGAATTAACTGATATCAATAATAAACTTGAGTTTACTGAATTTCTTAAATATATCACTCATGCAAATTAAGTGAATGCTGATGACTGTGCGGATTCGTTATAAGAATGGCGGTGACGAAAGGACTTTCGTTAGTCTAAGAAATGCTGAACTAGACAAATTGGGATAGTAGTAGGCGTGGGTTGTGCTGACGGCACATTTCGCGCATTCTTACGGCGGGTAGAGGGAGAACCGGTTCAACCTATTTCTCGATATTAGGAGGCTCCGTTGTTTCACCCGGCAGCACAAACGGATGCTGAGACAGGCGGATTCGGTAAGCGTTCGTATAATCCAAGAAGCGCAGTGAATATAATTTTTACGCCTTCTGTCATAAATGCACATAAAACAATAATTTGAGGTGGAGCTTAGTGATAACATTCCGTCTTTCTCTCGTATCATTATTTACTGCCAGTTCACTCGACACTTTACATCGTTCTGTTCACATGTGTTTTCACGCAACACGACTCTTTCTAAGCCACCGCAGCCGCATGGCTATCTCCCGCGGGAACTTCAATAACACAATACGGTAGTGCATCCAGTCCTACACCTACCTATTACGACGGCCTGAGTATCTCTGTACAGCTCACAATGTCGTTCGCTGGATGCGCACGATTCTTCCTGGTGAATTGGTAACTACAGCTAGTCTCACTGCTGCTTCCTTGTTCAGCCAACATCTTTTGCTAGAATTCTCTTCCACTTCTGTTTTTCATTGGTGCCTAAATACAAAAAGGCAATCCCCGTACACATTTAAAGCGCTCTGCGTATGTGGCGTCTAATTTCTCATCAATCTATCTAATTATCGAATACCTACGGTTTAAAGTACAATAAATTTTTTGGCTTGCAACATCCCATATTCCCCTCAGTCCTTTAGAATTTGAGGGTCTCTTCTAGCACCAGGTGATTGTATTAAATATCAGGATTTACAGCTACGCCAATAGCGAAGTACTAGCAACATTTTAGAATTAAATAAAAAAAATAAATATCCTAAAATGATGTCATATTTGCTGCAGTATTTATGTTTGAATTAGATTTTCTCATATTTATATTTTAAATCCAAACCTGTACATATTTGTGACTTAATACAAGCAAACAGTGAGACACTAGTTACCTAAATTCTCAAATTACCGCCATAAAACCCTAACTCATCGCCAGGCCAACCCCATATTTGCTTGAATCATACACAGCTCGATAACTCTTTACGCAGCTGACTCCTGAGGTAGCATATTGGCGCATGCTTCATGTCCGCAGCATCCACCATAATTATGCTTGAGTATCCCCTAGATGTATGAAGCACTTATGAGAATAATCATACAAGCCCTAATCAACCCTTATTGAAACAAGTGCGATCTGAGTACTTCAATATACAACTTTGTACTTGGGGTTCTTGGATTGGTCCAAAGTAAAGGACAGCTTCTGTGCTTCGTTGGGTCACAGCCTTACTGTCGAAACACAATGACGTAAAATTATTAAAATTCAGAAAACAACTATGTTTTATTTGTACACTCCATCGTAAAAGTGGAAGATATGCCGAAACATATTCACTGAATGACCAATCCAAAATCTCATACTCTTTTATCTGCCAATCGATGGTATTATACTTTCTCTATTAATCTTTTATGTACTTGGGTGAATATGTCCTGGTAAAGAATAGCGGAAGCGCGCTTCCGATAACAGTTGCCACGAATCAAAAACTGACATATGCCAGAAAAACGAGTCTCGGCCATATTCCGTAATTTTTTACAGAGCCAGTTAGTATTATGTTTAGCCGAAACATGCCACTGTAACACAGATCATTATCCTAATAGTTACGGCCACTGGTACGAAAAGTCTTTTCTGACCATGGGGCTTACCAAATATCACAAACTGAGAGCATCTTAATTTCAGGCTTTTTAACACCATGAAACGCTACTTGACAACTTTATGGTTGGAGAAGGACTTGTTCACACTTTTACGCAGAGAACACATAGCGGAATGGCTTCACACCAGAAGATACTGAATCTATTTCAGGAAAATAGATGCTCGCCATCAGACTATTGTCATCTGAGAACTGCGTGAAGCACATCAGCGGTTTATATATAATGGGCAAATTGTTCTACACATGAGTACATGATCAGAAGTCTGAACGCATGCCTTTACCGTCGCATAGCACTGTTAGAAGTACTTATCACTTATCTCTATTTGAGACAGTTACGCAATACATAAAACCAACGGGGACTTTTCTTACTATCAAGGAAATTCCATGTCTTAGTGTCTGTGAGGACTAGGCTCGAGTTTGATTCTCAACCCCACTCATCACCATACAGGGACGGCGAGAGCAACTGGCACGCACGACGCCTAATAAGCCGATCAGAAATGGAGTCCACTCGGTCAGACCAGTTCATCACAGATCGGTTTTGTTTACCCCTCCACAGGTCAATCACCTAAACAACTTTGTTTTTACTTTTCACCAATAAAAGGGTGAAAGTACGGCATGAGGTCCAGTGCGGTCCGCTTGCACGACAACAAAGAATGCTTAGTACATTTTCGCTGTCCATCGAGAACTCATAGAGGACTTTGTTTTCGACTCTTATCAAGCCACCAACCAATATATAATCAAATCTCCTAACTTTCCCTCATTAAACCGACCGGCATTTTCTAACTACTCATATTTTCTCAAAGCAGGAATGCTTTCTTCTGCCACGCGTCCGATTCACCTTAAGTTGTGCACCTCCTAAAATATATAATCTGGCGTATAGTCATAAATCCTCCACACGTATTACTGTTATGGTGAACATAATAGAAATATGTATGCTCTTTCAGATAGTCTGACAAATTCTCTCGGTGTGGACAATCCGCTCGCACATTATAGACTTACGACCACAGTATTAGATGAACTGCTCCCCATGAACTTCAAGCATCTGTCGCAAACATCCGGCAATTAAAATGCAATTTTCCTTTTTTTCCCATTTAGGCTACTTTCCAGACAACGCCCGCGGCGACTAACATTGCCTCCCCATTCACATCAAGCTTGACCCCTTCATGATCTCTATCAGGACCTATTAAGAACCTATCACTCAGTCGATCAGCCAGGAACCACGAATAATCGATCAGGGCCGCTTGATGCTGAAATACCACGCAGACTTAACTATCGAGATCGCACCCCTTAAAAATAAAGGCACATGATCATTGATGATTCATCTTCTTCTATGACAACAAAAAGAAAGTCCCGATATCCAAGAAAAATGCCATCTGATTTCCTACACCCACCCATCATCCAAGCCTAACATTGATAGAGCCACTTCGCCTTCTTGTAGTGTTAATATAAGTCAAAAACAATATATCAGTTTTTAATTGAAATTGAGATGCCTAAAATTGGACTGGTACATAAGTTCCCTATATTTTATTTGATGTTTTTTAGTAAAGAAGTACAATGGAATATAATATATATTATGATACTATATATGTCACAACTATATGAATTATACCTATATATTAGATACAATTATATTCAATGAATAGAATCTATGATATTAAGCATGAAGATATATTCAGCCCTATTTCAGTATGTATGATCTCATATAAGTTAAACTAATAGTATAAATATACGTATATGATATATTTAATGGTTGAATATTAGAAGTTATTGATTAATATACTACATATATAATATATAAATAATATATATACATATATTGTATATTATTATAAATATACTCAATATGTTATTAATATATTATTGATATATAAAAATATATATATTAATATATAATATTTAGTATATACTAAATATATATATATTTAGATATATACCGAATAATATGATTTTAATATTATTAAATAAGATTGATATATAGATATATAATAACACTATTAAGAGAGTATATACATATACTATATGGGGTCAGAATTAAATTTCGTGTTCAACTAATTAAAGACACAGCGTAAAAATCTTCGTCATAATCTTCATGTTATGCTTGCGACCAAACATACGCTATGATGTCCATTTTATACAACTTAACATTCAATGACTGTACACCTTCCATAGAGTCCATCCCTGGGCGCTTCCTGACTCGACCTCTCCTCTGTTGAGCCGTGCTAACCCTAGTTTTTCATTGGTAGGAAGTTGTTTGAAGGCATACTTTTAATAGAACTTTTACCAAAACTCTAACACCCAAATGAAAGTTAATAATACATGCGGCTAAATAAGAATGTCGATATCTGGATTCCGTCGGCTGTGCTGGGGACTTTGTCCCCTAGCTCTCAATCTGTTTCTTCGGCGTCGAATAATCCATAATAGTACTTTAGTCTAGGTAGTCACAGAAAACTTAACTAGAGCTGAAGGTATAAAGATGACATTAACAAAACCTCCAAAACGCTACAAAAAAACTTCATAACGGCAGGCCGTGTTATTATTATTCATTCATTATTTATTTATTATTATTATTATTATTATATTTATTATTTTTTAATTACTTATCTATTACCTTATTATTATTAATTCATTATTATTATTTATGTATTAATTTTATTATTGATGTTGAATATTTATATTAATTATTATATATTATTTTATTATTATTATTATATTTATTACTTATTATTTAGTTATTAATTGATTATTATTATTACTTATTATCATATTATTATTATTTTATGTATTTTTATGATATTTAATCCACTACTACAGTGTATACTTTTTAATTTTATGATAAGAGATATTTTAGTAATTTTAATGTCCACATACCTTTATTGTTATATATAGTACTACACTGGCTACTAGTGTATATATATTATATTCTACTACTGGCGCTAATATTAATAACTACTACCATATATATGATATAGTAGTATATATAAAATATATTATAATAACTCATAATATATCTATATATAATATTATATATATATAGTAGGTTATATATATATATATAGCCTAGATAAAACCTACAGGAATAAATTGAACACACATACTCCATTCTAGTGTCCATAATATATTATATTTATTATAATAGGGTAAATATACATCAGTGAGCTTAATATTGGGTGCTTACTTACATATTTGAATTGATAATGACGCAACCTTGTTAATATTAACATTCATTCATACTTATGGTATATTATATACCATTAATATAATTACTAGTATATAGTAAATATATATAGGGATATATAATATATATATACAATAGTTGTAGAGATGAATGGTGGAGAAAATAAGCCAAACCAACCAAAAAGGAAAAAGTCCCGCCAGCCTTATACTACTACTATACATACATTATTTACGAAAAAGCATTTCACTAAAAGCCTATACATACCAATTTAGAGTTCTGCTAGAATATACTCAAGCGTTCAATACTACGTTATTATGAGTATATTGGTAACTTTAATGTATTATATTATCTATACCTATTTACTATCTAATAATAAATAATCTATTCCACTATAAATGTATGACTATATAATATAATATCTATAGATAGGTATATAGTATTATAATGAATCTTATGATAATAGATATTATTAAGATCTTTTTAAAAGAGTATTTATTAATATGTTTATATATAAATAGAGTAGTCCATAGGAATTTGATATTAAAGTCATAGTATATTTATAGTACCTATAATCATATAGCATACTATATTATAGCTATATATAAGTACAGACTACTCGTTATTTTCTTAAATATTTATAGGTTAGTTACCCTACATTCACCAAATTCTCTGATAATACCTTATACTATGACTATATTAGTAGTAAGAATACTACACGCCTATTCATACTCAATACGTTAACAACCTGTTTATATACGTAACCTATTATATCACATCATTACTAGTTTACTTCAATAATATTATAACATATCCTGTATATAATCCGGAGTATATATATACTTCACGCTACTATTATAATTAGTATATTTAACTACACTAAAGAACATATAATACATATGATATATACTATATAATCAGTATTATAATATACATCTAATATCAGTACTATCCATATTGCATCTAATACTATACCAATTATATATATATGCAGTGTAGTATTGAGATATACCGACAATATACTACATTAATCCTTTACATAAGATACACACTATACTAGAGACCTAAAGTTATTATATTAATAGTATTTTGTCCCATTCTTACGCCTCACTTCTGTCTTGTTACAACTATACGTGTCATTTTTTGAATTATTTTTTTTTGTTTTTTTATTTAATATATTGCTATCTATCATCGTATGCACCAATCAATGGTAGTGTTTCAAGTTATTTAATCTGGTAACCGGACATGATTACAAAAGATCGAAGTTATTTTTAAATTTAATTTTAAAAATCAATTTTGCCTTACAATATTGTTTTAAAACAGAATTTCTCGAAAAGTAATGACGGTCTTACTTACAGAAACAAAACCAATTTATTCACAATACATTTGAACATCATGGACGTTATAAAGGCCTGATACAAAAATCTAAAAAAACAAAAAAGAACCAAAAAATAAAGCAGTTTTTCTCACAGACGACATAAAAGTTAATATCTCAAAAAGACGACACTTACACGCAAAACCCATAAAGTACATATTTGGACAATTACAAGTCGCTAAGATCAAAAGGTATTTACAAATATGTATAAGAGAAAACTAAATAATATAAACAAACACAATAACACAAATGTTTAAAATAATAAAAAAATTAGGGGGCTCGAGCCCGACCGCGGCACATGGCGCGGCGATGCTCTTCCATACCATAGTGGGAGGCGGCGAGCCAGAACACACCCGCGCACCACCCTCAAATACCATTAAGAGCGCGCGGGTGTCCGATTAACCCTCCCCGAGGGGGGAAATAGTCCTACCCTGTCGGTTACCCCCGGAGGTTCGAGAGAAACCCCGATCCTGCCATTCTTTCGTATTTCACGTGAGATAATGCCTTAATCTTTTTTCTGCATTTCCATAGGCCCTCTTTCGCTTTTTTTTTTTCTCCCTATGTATATATATATATAAAAATATATATTTGATCCGTACAAACGGCGTTCAAGTCTTACAATTGTACCAATTGTAATTTTTTTTATATCTATGACCCCAAAGTGTACTCAGTGAACAACTATTCCCTTTTCTATTGGTATACTATCAGTAGCCAACTATATAAAATAACAACAAAAAAAAATTCAAGAAAGCGTGACGCATTGTGTGATAACAAATAAGGTCCTATAGACATATAAAACTATATTCTGGATGTATACACTAAATCTATATCTACAAAGATATATAATCTATATATAATCAATATCCGATCAACAGGAGAGACGTATATAGATATATAAATATACTTGTATACCTGACTGTACTATTATAGTTTATATACTGATAGTAAAAATAACTTTTTGCTTTCTAATATTATATAATATATATCACTATATATCTTAATATATGATATTCTACACTATATATAATACTATTACTACTATATATGTACTACTTATATCTACAAAAATAAAAAAAATGCCATAATTTTTTTTCTTATTACATTAACACTAACAACACTCACCGGACAAAGCCATAATCTAGGAATTCGCTGGTGCTGCTCAATTTTCCTATGTTCCCTTGTAGCAAGACAACAACGAAAAGGTGATAATCACACACGTTCCAGACTCCGACCATCACGAACCTGCGCCATCTCTTAGCTTAGTTGACGGCCGAATTGCCCTAACAGCTGTCTAGTGGACGACCTTGTGCTTTGATCCCATCCTTCTGCGACTTATACGAGCCGACTCCAACCGAATGAATCATATCTTTCCACTCCTTATATAACTAAATCAAAATTGTTGTGTCCCATTTCATAATATAACTATCAACTTTCTGTTTATAATACCCTCAAGAAATCAGACTTCAAATTGTTGGTGCTCCCGTTATATTTAAATATAGACTTTTGAGAAACTCTCTAATCTGTTTACAGTCTTATAAATTCGTTAATCATCTATCTAAAAGCTTCTTATATGTCTGAACAAATGTTATCACTGGTTCCTTATTCTGTTCACTTTCATTCTCTTCAGATTCTTCTTCGGGTTCTTCAATCTGTTCTTTCTCTTCTACACTTTCTACTGGCTAAATCTTCTCTAATTCACTCCATCTCTCTTTTTTCTAATGGCGTCCGACTCCTCCCACTCCAGCTTCGCGCTCCTCACTTATTAATCATCACTAATGATTCATAATACTTACGTCAGCTACACGTATAACCTATCTAATGATACTCTACTAAATATAGTATAAATCATATATTTAACCTATAAAAATAAATAGAAACTATATTTATATATACCGTCTATATTTCTATATAACACGATATTTCATATACATAAAACACATATTCCACTTCATTATTATCACATACCTATTTACTTCTCGTTATTTATATAATTACTACTACTGCGGAATATATATATCTATATAATCTAACTACTACATATAATGTATATCATATCAGATATAGTATAAACCCATACAAATACATATACTAGCAATATATAGTTAATACGCTATGGAGTAAATATCAACTCACTTACATACCGGTAGATACTATCACGGTTCACTTAAGCTGTCTCTATCTGGATACTATTATATATATTATATGCAATGAAACTTATATTTGACTACTAATGTACGTATATATTCTATACCTATCTAGGACTCTACTGGTAGATTATATATATGTATTTACTATTAAATTTTGTCTCAGATAGTGCTCTCCGGCTGATACTATATATATATATAGTATATATATAGTAGTATATTACTACACGTCAAATCATTAATATGAGCACATATACTAAATATATATACTACATTAACATAGTATATATTATAATATATATATGCTGACTTGTTATATTTTAGTATATATACCTATAATTAAATATTAACTAAGACTATTATATAGTATTTAATACATAGTATACTATATTATAACTACATAATATACTAGTATATATATATATAGCTACGTATATATAAGTAATATATATTGTATAGCTAAAGGTCATATATCCGTTATCATACTGTATCCGTATAACTAGACATTTTGACTATTATATACTAATCATATATATTAGTAATTTACTCTACGTATAGATGTTGTTTAACTACCTTGATTATATAATTATAGTATATACAAGTTATCTGATTAAGCGCAGATACTTCTATAGCATTAATATATATTACTAGTATAATACAATATTTAACTCCTAATCTTCACTATCTATCTCATCTATTGTTAATACTATACTATATGTACTATATATATGAAATAAACTAAGTAATATTCTATATTAGAAGTAAAACCCATTACGTTATATATTTAACTTTATATATATATCTTAGATCTAATTATTTATTTATATTAGATTTAAGTTGTGCGTTTTGCTCTATATCGTTCACCCTTTGCTCAAGGATCGTAATATATCGAGGAAAGTCAAAACACCTACTATACGACCACCCATTATTGAGGCCCGTATCTAATACATACTGAGCGACTGTTTGAGCCTTGACACTAATATTACAATAGCTAAAAGTAAACCTCATATAAGTTTAGATCAAACTGACGTGGGGGAAAGTCAACCGAGCTGTATGTGATCACAGACATCGCTTATGGCAGGCCATTATATATTTTTATGTTAATACTTTATTTATTTTTATCTAGCCGCTGTTATTTTTGATATTTTTTTTTTTCTTCTAACTATCTTTTTCTCTTTATTCGGGATATCTCTCTCCTCAACCGTTATTTTTGGATTACACCCACCAACGCGTTTTCGCTGATAATATATACCGCAAGCCTGCCGAACCGCGCCGATAAAACAGCCGCATTGCCACCACGCTCGTACATCGCTGCACCGCACTGCACCACGCCGGACAGTTTTCCTGTTTTCGAATCCTCGTTTTGTCTATTACTCTTCTACCTCATGGTCTTTTTTCTAATCCGAATTATATTATCACGCTTTTCTCACAGTAGATCATAAATTATTTTTCCGTTATCCACGAAGTGCATCCAATAGACGACATACACTCACCCTTAATACACACAAACACACAAAACCCTCAACCATCACAATCCTCATCTCCTCTCCAACACCCTCACTAGTTATCGTGATGAGGATTCACAGTACTCTGGTAAAGGAGGAGGAGGAGGAGAGGAGGAGATGTGGCGGTTCACAGTTCCAAGATGTAGAAAGGCGAAAATATGATAAATATATTGATAGAAGTTATGAAAAACATAGATCAGGACGATATAATAGTAGAGATAGAGAAAAAAGGGTTGATCAATGCAAAGATAAAGAGAAAAGAATGGATAATCGATATAGAGAAGAGAGGAAGAGGAGTAGAGATGATTATGAATGTAAATCTAAAGGTGAAAGTGAAAGCTACGCGCGTAGTAAAAAGGATAATGATTACTATGAACGCAAAAGATATTCGAGAGAAGACAGTAGAGAGAAAGAGAAGAAGAAGAAAAGAGAGAAACAGAGAGATCGTCATCATTACAGTCCATTTGAAAGGAGAAAGAGTACAGAGAGTTATCGCTCTTCAAGCAAGAGTTCTGAATCTAGTAGAAGAAAATGATTTTATCATAATAGTAAAAATATAATAAATTATCAAGTTAATCAAATAGTATTATTTTCCCTGTGTAATATTTAGTTTAAATTTTTTATTGTGTTCTTTAAATATTTAACATACTAGTATTATGGAAGCATGAGAGATTACAAGTGAAAGGTAGCCTAAATAGAATACGTAAAGCATGCTTACTGATGTAAGTAAATTTCTCAGTTGCATCCTGTTAATGTTGTCCTTATTCTTGGCTCAGAGCCATGATTAACCAAAGATATTTAAAAAAAATCGAGTATTTTATATTATTTGTTTTATTTTCAACTGCCATAATTTTAAACAAATATGGGCACATCATATGAAAGATGACAGATTCACAAGCTATGAAAAAATAGGGATGTCGTTTGGCAGAATTATCAAGTGAATTCGGCTTCTTTTCATGTGATGTCTCGATTTGGGTGTGTGTAAAATTATTGCTGTTGAAAGTAAATGAAAATGGGGAATATTTGATTTAGTTGTTTTTGCATATCTTTGACGGAATCATAACACCAATTTTACCCATCTCTACCGTCATTCGGTATGTTAAGAATACTTAGTTTTCTACACAAATATACAAATATGTAAATTACCAGTATTTCTTTTTGCACATGCAGATTTGCCTTCGAAGTGATACACTTTTATAAAATAGATTTGGAAAGTTACGTGTAATCCGAGATAAGTTTTATGACAACTAGTACGAGGTTGACTCACCGACTCTCATGCGAGAGAACGCTGGTTCAATCCTCCGCTTAGCAGTCTTGAGTTTTATCTTCCTGGGGGCAAGGATTAAAACTCGGCTGCGAACACTTGGTAGCAACAGGCTTGGGATAGCCGGACTTAAAGTTCGATTTCCTGTAGCCCCCCCCCGTGTTATCCTCTCAGAAGGGGATTAAGCACATTAAAAGTTTTTTTTTTTTTTTTTTAACGTTTGAACTATGATTTTTTTTTATTTAAATTCTAGATATTTTGAAAGAGTAAATTATTGTTATTAAAATTCCAGTTCTGCACTTCTGGAGAAAGTAATACGCCGTCAAAACTACTAATTTGAGTTTTATTTATTTAAAGTCTTTTGAGATTGCCTCCTAATATTAATAGAAAAAATTTTGAATTTACGACCTTTAGAAAGGTTCTTTATCCTTCAAAAATATTTTGAGAAATAATGAGATTTTTTTATTTTTTAAATACATAATTTTTTTTACAGCCAGTCTTTATTATAATTGACAATGATAATTCAATTTCTAAATGAACTTAATAAAAAAAATATTATTTTGGCAAGTTCATCCCCAAGGAGAAAAGAAATAATCGAAAAATTAGTAAGTAAGATGAAGTTTATTGTTCTTTTTTGCTAAATTGGTTAAACATTTTTGGAATACATTTGATAAATAATGGTAGCTTCATACAAACATGTATTTTTATATACAATTTCCAAGTATTATAACACCTGATAATTGTCTGTTCAATATGTTGATTTGCCGTTATCAAATATGTTCAGCCAAAAATGTTTGATTTTACAGCCCTTGATTTATACTCTCTATTCTCATTCCTCTGAGATTTTTTTCACATTACTTCGATCAGTTCTATAAATTAAGTGTTCCTATACATCTTTGCACATTTTTTCTGATTTCATTTGAATAGTAGTAGATCATTGCAGATATGAAAATGGGGATCTGCTATAGGCTTACACTACGGTACTTAAATATTTATATTTTACTTCATTAAATATTTTAATATAATACAATATTATAAACAGGCTACCTCATGTTGTCAACATTTCTCAATAAGTCAACCTAGCAATACTTATTAAACTAATTTTTAATTAATTACGGACGGACAACCTCATGTCGCCATTCCTTATTAAGTACCTATTAGACCCATTAATTTGATGATACTCCTTAAGGGTTGTTATAATAATTTGTAGTATTTTATTTAAGGGCATCGCCATTCAAGTTTTACCTTCTACATACGAGGAAAATTTAGATCCAAAGAACTTTTCGTCACCCGGCAATTATGTTATAGAAACCGCCAAAGGGAAAACGAGAGAAGTAAGTCGCACTACTATTTTGATTCGATAATCTATAGTTAGGTTGCAATGCCTGAAAATTTATTTAGTTATAATATATATAATATTATATATATATATATATATATATATATATATATATATATATATAGTGAGTATATATATATATATATAATATATATATATAAATATATATATATATATATATATATAGTATATATATATATATATATATATATATATATATATATATATATATATATCTCTTTCTTTCTTCTTTCTTCACCTTCTTCCTCTTTTCCCTTAAGATTGGGGGTAAGGTGCTGTACAAGCATCGGAGAGAAAGCAGTAGGAGAACATGACAAACGTCGAAAAGCAAAGCCCAGCCTACCGCCCCTCTGTACCATTAATTAGTGAGAGCTCGTCACAGACAGAAAATCCACCCTAAGAGCATCATAGGAACGCGATGGACCCTCACCAGGTAAATCGTCAATGTAAGGGTTCATCCCTGGCCCAGGTGGGCCAACCATGCCCCCATACAAACCCCGCCATTCTCTCTCCTATCATGCACCTTTATTCTCGCCCTGCCAAACTCACATTTCTCTCCTTCACATTCGTTCACCGACTCAATCCACTTTCTCTCTGGTCTTCCCAGCCGGTCGGTTCCCAACACACCCTCCACTCGAGTACATCCGCTTAACCAAACTGACTATCATCCATCCATTCTTTCCATACGACCAAACCATCTCAACATACTTTCATTTATTCTCCTTTACCCCCCCTTCTTTCACACCACACCACTCTCTAATACGTTCATTCCTCACTTTATTAATTCTTTTTTTCACACCTAGCATGCCCCTAAGATTGTCCATCTGAACACATTGAACTTTGGATCTATACTTCTTATTCCAGACCATAGTCTCACTACCATACAATAACACAGGTAACAACATACCCTCATGTAAGACTCTAGCGCACTCCAGACTTAGTCCCTTTACATTCACCAACGATTTAATTGCACCAGCCACCTTCCTGCCATTCACAACTTTCCTACTACACTCTGCATCATCCGTTCCCTTCGCATCCAACACATACCCTAAATATTTAAACTCAGACACTTGCTCCAGCTGCTCATCATCTAACATAACTTCACACTGAGGACTGTCCTCACTCACAACCATAACCTTACTCTTATCTACGTTTACTTTCAAACCCCTCCTTTTACATACCCTGCCAAATCTCTCCACCAATCCTCTCAAACTCTCTTTCAGACCTCGCCACACAGAACCAAATTATCCGCATACAATAGGTAGGCACCCTCCACTCCCTCTCCATTCTCCATCATTCTAACACCATTTCCTGCCATCCCCACCTCTGAATTCTTTCATAACCCCATTCATATACAAATATAATAAATCCAAGGAGACATAACACAACCCCTGTCTCACACTGGGCTATTAATCCTAAACCAATCACCATTACACCCATTTATTCTACACACGCTTCACTATCGTCATACATACTTTTGATTCCATTCAGAAGCCTACCACCAACACCATATATCACTAATACCTGCCATAAAGCTTCCCTATTAACTCTATCATACGCCTGTTGCAAATCCATAAACCAAATATAATTTATCTTTCTTCTTCTCCTCATTTTCTCTATATCATTTGTTTCAACAAAGATTTGATCCCCACACATCCTACCACTCCTAAACGCAACCATCCTTCACCAATCAACTCAGTCCTGCCTGACACCTTCACTCCAAAACATCATGATATATCCCATGTCAACCAACTTATTCCAAGGGATTGGAGGAGAGCGGTAATAGTACCCTTATACAAGGGTACTATTACCGCTCTCCTCCAATCCCTTGGAACTATACCCTCCATAAACGCTTTATTACACAACTTCCAAATCCAATCAATCACCATCTCGCCTCCTCTCTTGATCATTTCACCAGTAATTTCATCTATACCTGCAGATTTACCATTCTTCAACTTTCTCACCCTACCCATTACCTCCTTACTAATAACCTCATCCCCAAAATACCTATTCCTTCTTGCACCATCAAAACCACACACATTCACTAACACCTCATCATTACTGTTAATATTGTGCAGATTTTCAAAGTGTTCTTTCCACACTCCCCTCACATCCATTTCATCAGTTACAAAAGCACCATCCCTATTCATTATTCTAAGCAGATTCCCCTTATTCTCATTCTAACCCTTCGGGCTCTTCTTTCCAGAAGGGCTCCTATTCCCTTGTAAGTCCCCATTCCATCCTCCTTCCAAACTGTTCATTTACCTTGTTTTCTCCTACGTATACACCTTAGTATTTCTTTTTTTCCTCCTATATAATTCCAAGCATATTTTGAAGCTTCATCATTTGCTTTTAGTACATTCAACCATTCTTTTTTACCTTTAACCGCTTTCATCACCTCTTCATTCCACCATTCGCTGTTAACATTCTTACTTCCTACTTTAGCACATCCACATACTTCCTTTGCACTACTAACAATTGCTTCCTTCATTTGTCTCCCAGATTTGTTCAGTTTCAGCTTGTTCACATTCAACCGATTTCACTAGCGAGCGCTCTTACATACTTCTCCTATTCTCTTTCTCCCTTAACTCCTCCCCCTTAATTTTACCTACTTCCTTTTCACCTCCCCTTCCCTCTCCATCCAAGCCCCCCATTAACCTAATTTTTATATATAGAACAACATAATGATCCTCGATAATCCCATTCCTAAACCCCTCACTGATTTAACATCCAACACATACTTCAACATCTCCTTCACCAACACAAAAATCAATCATACTTTTCACTTCGATACCATCTCTACCTACACCAACTCTAGTATACTTATGAATACTCTTGTGTTTAAAGAAAGTATTACTTACACACATACCTCTCTCTTCACAGAAATCAATCACCTTCCTACCATTCTCATTTTCTCCCGACACCCCAAAACCACCTGTTATACCATCCCTTTTTTTTGATCACCTATCCAACCATTCAGGTCCCCCAACACTATCAATCTGAAGCTCCTACTCACCCCATCCAGAACATCATTCAAATATCCCAAAAATCGTACTCTCTTCAACGTTTCAGATGGACCATGTCACAACCACACACACCTTGACCTTTTCAAACTTAAATTTAACCATTAGAATTCTAGGACTCACACACACAAAGTCTACCATAGCTTTGTACATATATATATATATATATATATATATATATATATATAATATATATATATATATATATATATATATATATATATATATATATATATATATATATATATATATATATATATATATATATATATATATATATATATATATATATATATAGTTATTATTATACTTTCCCCAGGCTGGTGGTAAGGTGCTTTACATGCACCAGAAACAGAAAAGGAGTAAAAGAATATGACGCAATCGAAAAGAAAGCCCAGCCTTACCGCCCCCTTTAAACTTTTAAGTGAGAACTCGTCACAGTCCGAAAAATTCACCCTAGAGCTTCACGGGGCGGCGACGGACCCTCACTATGGCATCTCGTCAATGTAGGGTTCATCCCTTGGCCCAGGTGGGCCACAACCATACCCTCTCACAAAACCCTTCCATTCACTCTTTTTTTTATGCACCTTCTCGCCTCTGCCGAACTCGCATTCCTCTCCTCCGGCATTCCTTTACTGACTCAATCCACATTTTCTTCGGTCTCCCAGCCGGTCAATTCCCCGCACACTCACCACTATATATCAGCTTAACCAACCAACTATCATCGATCCTTTCCACATGGCCAAACCATCTCAATATACTTTCATTTATTCTCTCATATACTCCTTTCTTCACACCACACAATTCCAAATATGTTCATTCCTCATTTTATCAATTCTTCTCACACCTAACATGCCCCTAAGACTGTCCATCTGAACACATTGTATTTTAGATCTATACCTCTTATTCCAGACCATAGTCTCACTACTATACATTAAGACGAGTAACAACTTACCCTACACACTCAAGAATTAGTCCCTTTTTATTCACCAAGGATTTAATTGCACCGGCCACTCTCCTACCATTCACAACTTTCTCACTACACTCTGCATCATCCGTTCCCTTATCATCCAACGTATATCCTATATATTTAATCTCGGATACTTGTTCTCGTTGCTCACCATCAAACATAATTTCACACCGCGGATTCTCATTTACTTTCAGACCTCTCTACCAATCCTCTCAAACTTACTTCAGATTCGCCACACAAAACTAAATCATTAGGGTACAATAAGCAGGGCGCCCTCTATTCTTCTCTATTCTAACTTCCCCTACCTCTAATTCTTTCATCACCCCATCCATATGCAAATTAAATAGCCAAGGAGACATAACACATCCCTACCTCAGTCCACTATTGATATTAAGCCATTCATTTTCAACTCTATTTATTCTTATACACGCTTCACTATCGGGATGCCCCCACCCCTTCCCCGTTAACGCAACCCACCTTGTCGTGGTTGGGGGCTCAGATACCTTTTTCGAATTATAGCTGCGAAAATTTACGTTATTTTGGATGATTTACCCCCCCTCTTTTTGTTTCGTGGTTTCTCTACCTTCCCTTTATGTTCTATAGTATATTTTTATTATCGTTATTATTATTATTATTATTATTATTATTATTATTATTATTTTCTTTTTTTTATCATTATTATTTTTATTATTGTTATTTTCTTATTGTCATTGTACTTATTTTTCTTTTTATTCTTGTTCTTGGTTTTATCTTTTATTTTCCTTCTTGTGGTTCTTTTTTTTCATTATTATTATTATTCTTATTATATTTTATGTATTCCGTTCATCTTACCCGTCCCTTCCCTAGTTTATGTCAATTCTCCTCCGTTTTGTTTACGTACTACCCTACGTATTTCTGATCTTTCTTCTGAGAGTCTCCCCAATTTCCTCCTGAATCCTCGTGGCTATCGAGCCGTTGTCTCTTTGCGTATATTGCGGCAATCTTGCCCTCCTTCCCCCGTGGGTGAGGGTACAGGTCAAAAAACCGGTTGTTCTCGCCTTTCTCCGGGCAGCCTATTGTTGGGGACTCAAGCCTTGCCTAACTACTGAAAAGGTTCTCCCGCACTTGAGTGTATATATTATTGGTCTTCACGTCTTATTCGTATGCTGCACGACTAGCATTCTTTCATCTTAGGGACTGGACGCGGAATTCCGGTAGGCTTTTCCGAGACCACACCCATGGCCCGCCCTACGGGGTGGGATTTCTAGGAGGGAGGTATGCTCTGGGTGTGTGATGGGCGCAATTTGGGCGGGTAGACTCTCAGGATATATTCTAATTTTTATATTCATCATTGGTGTTATTATATTTGTGTTCATCTATTGCGGTGCAGATGTTTTTTTGTTTTTTTTGGAGTTGTATTTATGGGTAATAATAAAAAGAAAAAATCTTTAAAGAAAGACGAAACTCACGATCAGTCGGGCTTCCATCCCGACCTCTTCCTGGCTGCTTCCAGTTCAGAGTACAACAGGAGCTTTGACGCCCTTGTTGATGAAATGGTTGGTATGAGGTCTTCTCTCACCAACCCATTAGTCGCATGCAACGTTTCTGGGGTTACCCCTTCTCGACCAGCAGAGGCTGTTATGGCCTCGACGCACAACCCGATGATTCGATTGTCAAACCAGCCTACCCAGGAAACCCCGCGCCAGCTGGGTCTCCCACCTAGAAATCTGCGTAGGAAAACCGCTACCGCAATCGTGCTTTCGGATCCCCCTCCGGGGGTTCCAGATCTAAACTCATATCCCCTCTATTTTTATCTGCATTCTGCCACGTCACTTCCATTGACTGCGGTAAGCATGTCTCCGGCATCCGCATTCACATTCCTTCAGGATACAATCCTCACGGCGGCGGATGACCATACCCCGCGTTCTACTGGGAACCTGAAATCACCGTCTCCTTGGTGGAACGCAGATTGTGCTCGGGTTCATAGCGAAAAGCGTAAATTGTACCGTTTGTACAAATGGACTCCCACTCCGTCCAACTTGATTCTTTTTAAAGCTGCAGCAGCCCGTTCCAGGTGTATCAACCGATGAACGAGAAAACTATTTCCGTAACTACGTCTCCACCTTAAATTCTTCCACTCCTGTGTCTTCTGTATACAAGGTTGTGCGTAAAATCTCTCGGAAGCACCATAGAGATCCACCTATACTCCTTGCATATGGCCCACAACCATCTGATGTTATCTTTCCTCCGGGGATTGTTGCTGCTGAGCTGGGTTTTCACTTTGCTTCTTGCTCCAACGAATCAAGATATCCAGAACCTTTTCGATCGGGTCGTTTACGAGCAACACCGGAGTTTCCAGTTTCTGCTGGAGAGGACCCTTCTTGTAACAAACTATTTACGAGGGTGAAATTTCAGGAGGTACTAAAGCTCGGTAAGGATGGTGCTCCTGGCCCTGAAGGCATTTTCTTCCAGTTGTTAAGGCATATTCACCCAACTGCCTCGGCTTTTCTCCTCAGCTTGTATAACAGAACCTGGATGGAGGGTGTTTTCCCTCCTGTTTGATTGACAGCTTATATTGTCTCAATTCCGAAACCTGGGAAGGACCCAGCTACTACTGACAACCATCGACCCATCTCCTTAACTTGCAACACATGCAAGTTGATGGAGAAAATGGTGGCTTCCCGTCTGTTCCCTGCGTTGGAACAGCTACCCGCATTTTCTGAAAATCAATTTGGTTTTCGTTATCATCGCTCTACTCAGGATCCTCTCCTTCATTTGAACCATGATGTACGTGTGTCTTTCGCTTCTCATAAGTTGACCGTGGCCGTTTTCTTTGATCTGGAAAGGCATACGATTCCACATGGAGGGTGGGGGTTCTGTGATACCTTCACTCCTTGGGCCTCTGGGGACAACTTCCCTCTTCCTTCAAACCTGCTGTCTGATCCTTCATTTCAGGTCCGATGCAGAACCACTCTTTCCAGGCATTTTTTCATGGAAAAAGGGGTTCTGCAAGGCAGCGTATTGAGTGTAATGCTTTTCGCGATAGGCTTCAACGGAGTGGTAGATACCATTCCTAACTCAGTCCGTTGCTCACTATGTAGATGATATTGCAATGTATGTCACTGGGGCTAAACTCTCTCGTATGGAGCGTCAGCTTCAACTGGCCATCGAAAGGGTCACGCCCAGGTGCAGTGCGCATGGATTCAAATTCTCCATTTCCAAAACGAAAGCGATGCTTTTCCGGAAAAACCCCCGTCGAGAAAGAAGAATACAGTTGTCTTTATTACACCTGTATGGCTCCCCCATCCAAGTGGAGCCAACGGTGAAGTTCTTGGGTTTGTTGCTTGATGATCGCCTTACATACTTTCCTCACGTTAATCATCTTAAAACTAGTTGCCGCCGATCGCTCGACTTCTTACGGCACCTAACCTATAAGACGTGGGGTGCGAACAGAAAGACTGTACCTTTACATCATGCTCGTAGAGGCTAAATTGGATTATGGCTGTGCCATACATGGGCAAGCCTTCCAATCGTATTTTCGCCTCCTTGACCCTATTCAAAACGAGGGTCTGCGCGTTGCAACAGGTGCATTTCGGTCATCGCCTAAGGAGAGCCTGGAGGTGGAGACTGGGATGATACCATTATTCCTGCGAAGAGGACAGCTTATGTGCTCTTTATTCCTTCGTGTTCAGTTCCCAGCTTCCTCAGCCTTTTCACCCTTAATAGAGAAGTTTCTCCACAAACCTGCATATTGGCCCTTTGCTGGGGTTGTGACTCGTATTTTTAATTTCCTTGACCTCCCTTTTCGATTGATTTTGCGTTACAATTTCGACAACGCTGGTGTGAAATGGATTTGTCCTCCCCTACTGTCTGTTTCGGGATACAGTCCTTCTCCAAGGCTGAGGCTCATTCGACGACGTTTAGAGATTCCTTTATGTCTCATAAAGAGGTCCACATTAACTTGACACCTGTCTACACTTATGGCTCCAAGACGGATGGCGGAGTGGGAGCATCAGCTACCTTCCCGGATCTCGCCATTTCCCACACTCTGCCGACCTATTCTCAGCTGAGCTGATTACGCTAGTTTTGGCTGTGGGCAGAATTAGCAACCTACCACCCAACCGTCATTATACCATCTTCTCGGATCTAGAGGCGCTCTCTTGGCAGTGCTTGACCGGTCAACAAGAAATCCTTTGGTTTCATCTGTCCAAAAGTTCATCAGCTCTGTTCAATTGAATTGAAGAGGCATTGCCTTCTGTTGGGTCATGTAGGTGTTCCGGGGAACGAGAGTTGATACAGAAGTCAAACGTGCTGCCACCGGCTGGGTCACTTGTAGACAGACAATGTCTTCCACTGAATATACTGTTGGGACACCTCCCTGCGATGGATTTTTACATGTGTATCCGTCAGCGTTTCATCCCCTGCTGGGAGACGTGTTGGGCGGAGGATTCTCGTGGCGCCAAGCTGCGAAATGTTAAAACCTCTTTTAGGTCACTGGCCGTCCTCTTGTAAACGGGTTCGCCGCCAGATGATTCTCGCCCGTTTACGAATTGGATACACCAATCTCACACATTGCTGTCCGTTTTGTTCTTCGTGTGGTCCTCTTACTTACTATCGCCCATATATTTGTGGGTTGCGACGCAGTCTCAGCCATCCGACTCAAGTTCTTCCCTGACATATTTACCATTCCTTTCCGCAATCTCCTTGCTCATATTTTATCAGATTCCCCCGATTTTCGAAGTAACAAAATGTTTACGTTCCTCCATGAGCTAAACATCCTTTATCGAATATAAATCTCTTGATACCGTTTATTTTTCTCGTTTTGTGTAGGGACTTCCCCTGTTGTTAGTTCTACTGACACGGTATAGCAGCTCTTTTTGCTTGCAGTGGTGTTCCCTGTACACCTCAAAGAATAAAGTATCGATAGGCATACATCATATATCACTAACACCTGCCACAGAGATTCCCTATTAATCCTGTTAAAATTACCTAAATACAATTTATTTTTCTTCCCTATCATTTTCTCAATAATTTGTTTCAATGTGAAGATTTGATCAACACATCCTCTGCCACTTCTATATGTACCTTGTTCTTCGCCAATCAGTTCCTCGGTCACTCGACGCACTCTTTCAACCAAAATATCAGCGTATACCCCACAACACTCAATAGACTAATTTCCCCTATAGTTCCCCTTATCTCCCTTACCCTTATATAAGGGTACTATTACTTCTCTCATCCAATCATTCGGAACTATGCCCTCCACAAACGCTGTTACACAACTTCCATATTAAGTCAATCACAATCTCGCCTCCATTCTTGATCATTTCACCAGTAATTCCAGCTATACCTGAAGATTTACCATTCTTCAACTTACACTCTACCTTTTACCTCATCCCCAAAATACCCCTTTCTTCTTACACCATCAAACCGACACACATTCAGTATCACTTCATTACTGCCAATGTTATGCAGATTTTCGAAGTGTTTCCTCCACACATTTCTCACATCCATTTCATCAGTCATGAAAGTCCCATCCCTATTCATTATCCTATGAAGATTCCCCTTACTCTCTTTCTTAGCATTTCGTTCTTCCTTCCAGAAGAGTTTCCTATTCCCTTGTAAGTTCCCATTCATCCTCCTTCCAAACTGTTCATTTACTTCTTTTTTCCTCCTCCGTATTCAACTTAGTTTTCCTATTTTCCTAAGAATATAAAAAGAAATAAATTTTTACACACGAAGTTTTATGAGGATTCCTTCAAACTTTATTTGGATTAAGTAAAAATAAAATCTTTTTCCCTGAAAAGATAGGATTATATATCTCTCTCTCTCTCTCTCGATCAAATTAGGGGCCTGAATAATCAAACCAGGCGAAGGGTTAAGGGGTGTTTGCTTGAATTTGAGTCTTAATCTTTAATATAGTTCTTTACCTATAATAAATTAAAGTATTTTTCCTTGTAAAGATTCGTTTAAATGTTTGTTTGTTTTTCCTAGCATTTTTAGATGTTTAAAAATTTAATGTATAAAAATATCTAATAAATTAATTTTAATATTCAATTTAAAAATTTAAAATTTTATAGATCGCAGGAAGAGCTTCTGTTGAACATAAAACTATCGATTTAATAATTGGTGCTGACACTTGTGTAGCTCTTGGTGGGAATATTTTTGGCAAACCTAAAGACGAAAAGGATGCATTCCAAATGTTAAAAAAGTAATCACCCTTTTACAACGGTTATTTCTTTCGACTTCATTGTATTTTAAATGGTTCACATTTTTTTTTTTTTTTAATAGTTTGGAAATCGTAAATATAAATAGTTTCGTTAGATGATATGTCATTTAAATATTCTTTAGTAAGTGGAAAGAATTAATTTAAGTCTAAATCAGTTTGAAATTTGACTACTAACTTAACCTTTATTGTCATTACCGATTTTTCTTCCAGACTCGGGGGCAAAAGTCATAAAGTAATAACGGGAGTTCATTTAATGGCGAAGAAATCGGATAATACCTGGCAAGAATCGGAATTTTCTGAAGTAACAACCGTTAAATTTTCTTCACTTACTGATGAGCTTATTCAGGCATATGTTAATACCAAAGAGCCAATGTGAGTATAACATGTATAGAACAGTAATATATTAAAGAATTTTTCTTAGGCTAGGCACGTACTGTCAACATTTTCATAGACTAAACTGTTTAGAAGTTCACGTACTGTCAACATTTTCATAGACTAAACTGTTTAGACGTTATGTTCGCAGTAGTACATTTCAAAACTTATTTACCAGAAATATCCATATTATGCAAGTACACGATATTACTAATATTTTTTTTTTTTTAATTTTCATTTGCATTTTAATTAAAATATTTTTCAATAGAGAATGATATTTCTTAATCCAAGCCAATTCAAAATTTTATTTTAAAATATTCTTAAAAAGAGGCAAATCAATTTTTTCTGATTTGAATTTTCTTAATGTAATTTAAAATTTTAATTTTGCAAAAAAAAAAAATATATATTTTAAGTTTATCAGCTATTTCAAGAAAATTTTAAATGTAAAAATTAATTGTCTAGCCCACGTATTTTTTTTTGCAGGGACAAAGCAGGAGGATACGGCATCCAAGGCATTGGAGGGTCTTTAATTGAAAGAATTGATGGTGATTATTATAATGTAATGGGATTTCCCTTACATAGATTTACTACATATTTACTTTCAATTATTGAATTGTGGAAACAGTAATTATGATACTCATACGATAAACATTACTAGTATCTTATTCTTTTAGTATTATCATTTAAGTAATTATTTCAGTACATGTGGAATATTAATAACATTAAATCCATGCCAGATTGTCTTTGGATTTATTAAAACACAAAATTAATTTCAAAATATTTATTGATAAAACCAGGAATGTCGAAAATATTGATGAAATAACAATAAAATCCGATTAGAAAAATAAATATTACAAAAAAATAGAGGCTTAAACTTGTTTGTAGTAAAATATCAGAAAATCATTATATATATATATATATATATATATATATATATATATATATATATATATATATATATATATATATATATATATATATATATATATATATATAGATATGAAGCGGCGCACGAAAACGCGAAAGCGTCGATAAATGCGAAAACGGTTAAAACACCTGTACCTCCGAAACTGAACGAAGTACAATG
>JABUQX010100642.1:60000-85879 GCA_015478945.1 Trachelipus rathkii | reverse complement strand
CGGTAGTACTTCGTTCGATCAGTTTGGGTGTTTAACCGTTTCGCATTTATCATTGACAACTTTCCGCGTTTTTCGTGCGCCGCTTCATCTGTGGTGCTCTGCTTTCGACGCCCCCGCGCCAACTTCTCTATATCTTCCCTTCTCGACTTGTGGAACGCCCAGTGGCGGCAGCTGGCTTCCCTGGAGGCAGTGTGGCCCTCCAATTAAAGTGGGCCAGGGGCAGGAAATGAAATGGTATATATAACATATATATATATATATATATATATATATATATAACATATATATATATATATATATATATATATATATATATATATATATATATACTACTATATATATACCTATATACAATCTTGTAACATATATATATATATATATATATATATATATATATATATATATATATATATATATATATATATATTTTTACTTATTTATTTTATTTATTATGCTTGCACTTTTTCCCGGCAGGCGGAGGCCAATTGGCTGCGTACAGCCTCCTCCCTCACACCTCCCCTCATCTAGCCCTCACCCACCTCCTCCACCCCACTCTATCTCTCGCCAACACCCTACCCTCTTCCTCCCTCATCCCTCCCTCCTCCAGCATCTCCTTTATCCCATCCATCCACCTCCTTCTTGGTCTCCCCCTTCCTCTCCTTCCTATCCCCTCCGCCTCCCAAACTCTCCTAACCACTCTCTGTTCCTCCATTCTCTGGTGCCCATACCATCTTAACATTCCCTTCTCCGCTCTTCCCTGGCTTCCATTCCTCCAATCACATCTCTCCCTCACCACCCTATTCCTAATCCTCTCTCCCTTCTATAGCCACAAACCGCTCCCAACCCCTTCATCTCAAATACTTCCAGCTTCTTCCTGGACCTGGCATTTAACCCCCACGTTTCACACCCTTACAACACCGCTGGTACACAAATATTTTCAAACATACTTATCTTAACTTTCTGTGATAAATCCCCCTTTCCATACTTCTCTCAGACCACTCAAAGCTCTCATTCCTTCTCTACTCTATGTTCTATCTCCTCCTTCATCCCCCCCCCTACCCAAATCCATCCCTAAATATCTAAAAATCTTTACTTCTTCCAATACTACACCCCCTACTCTAACCTCTATCCCCTCCCCCTCCTCTCTTTCCTCCTCCTCAAACACTAACACTTTACTCTTACCAGGATTTATTTTAAGCCCCTTTTGTCCGCATATTCTCTTAAACTCCCTCACCAAATACCTCAACCCTTCCGCGTTCTTCGCCACTAGGGCAGTATCGTCACAAACAGTATCATGTTCACTTCCCTTCTATCATTCCCATTTGTCAATTCCACCCCCTCCCCTCCCTCACCATTCCTCTGCACACCCTCTCCATAAACAAATTGAATGACCACGACGACATTTACCTGCCTCAGTCCTCACCACCCCAAACATCTCACTCTCCTCTCCTAACACTCTCACACACATTCTACTATAGCCCTGATACCTTTACCTAATTTGCCCCCACTCCATTTTCCTTCAACACCCTCCACAATTCACCCCTCTTCACTCCTATCATATGCTTTCTCTAAATCTAAAAACACCCATACACTTTCCCTTTCCCACTCTCTACTTTTCTCCACAAGCATCTTTAGTATGTAAACACTTGGTCCACACCCTCTTCCCTCCCTAAATCCTCCCTGTTCTTCCCCATTCTTCCCTCCGTTAACCCTCTCACTCTCTCAATCAGTATTCTACCATACACTTTCCCTACCACACTTAAAGACATATACCTCTAATTCCCACATTCCATTCTATCCCCTTTCCCCTTATACAGGGAACCAAGCAACCATCTCCCAATCCTGTGGTACCCTCACCATTCCTCAACATATATTATATAACCATACAGCCATTTCACTCCACCCCTATACCTCCCTTCTGTAACATTTCCATTCTCACCATCCAGACCTACGGACTTCCCTTTTTTTCCTTTATTCAAGGCCTTAATAATTTCCTTCCATTTGTATTTCATCCTCCCCCTCCCTCCCCCAATCCCTCCCCCTCCTCACCCCTTTCCAATCTTCCTCCCCCCCCCCCCCCCCCCCTCACTTAATAATCCACTAAAATATCTCCCCACCTCTTCCTCACCCCTATCCTCTCCTCCTATCCACTCCCATCTCCTCCCTTAATCCTCTCCCCCAACCCCTCCTTCTTCTTCCTTTTTTATTTACTTCTTTCCAAAACATCTTACTTCCTGATTCAAAATTTTCCGTCACCTTTCTACACCACTCATCTTTTGCTCTTCTCTTCGCCCTCTCCACCGCCCTCTTTGCTTCCACCCTAACCCTTCTATATTCCTCCCAGCTTTCCTCTCTCCTACTTCCCAACCATTTCACATAAGCCTCCTTTTTCCTTTTCACCACCTCCTTCACCTCCTCACTCCACCATTCACTCCCTTTCCTTCTGTGCACCCACCCTTTTACTCCACATACCCTTTCTAGCCTCTTCACATACTGCCTCTTTTAAATCTCATCCACTCCCCTCCACCTCCCCAATTTCCGTCCCTCTCACGTCTCTCCACCTATCCTCCATGCCTCTCCTAAGCTCCCTCTTACACACTGTCTCCTCCAATTTTCCACCTTTATCACCTCCTCTCCTCTTTTCTCCCCTTTCCCTAACCATCCCCCTACCCTTAACCTAACAACCACCAAATAGTGATCCGATATCCCCCTCCCCCGCCCCTCTAAGACATTTTCATCTAGTAATCTGCCTCTATCCTTCCCATTTACACACATAATCCAGTACCGCCCTCCCCCCCGATATCTCACTCTTCCATGTATACTTATGATTTTCACTTTTTTGAACCAAATATTCCCCACTATCATTCTTCTTTCAACACACAACTCTAACAGACTTTCTCCATTAACATTCCTCTCCCCTACCCCAAATGGTCCTATTATTCTTCCCACCCCCTCCCTTCCCACCATTTAAATCTCCCAATAGACAAATTTTATCATTTACCCCAAAACTTTCCCAACACTCATTCAACTCATTCCAAATCTTTCTCTCCTCCTCCCTCGCTCCATTCACTGGTGCATATGCACATATAAAAACCCACATTTCCCGAATTTCACTTTTACCTACATTATCCTCGAACTCACCTGGCTGCACAACCTTACCTTATCCCACACCTCTTTCCTCATAACTATTCCCACCCCTTCCCTCGCCCTCACTCTTTCACCCCTGATATCATACCCTTGTATTTTCCCAAAGTCCATCTCCCTCTTTCCTTCAGCTTAGTTTCAGTTAACCCTAACACATCCAACCTTTTTTCTTCAAACATTAACCCCACTTCCTCCCTCTTCAAATCCTCGTTTACCCCTCTCACGTTCATACATCCCACCCTTATTACCTCTCTCCTCCCCATCTTTTCCCTTCTTCTATATCTATTTTCACCCAGGCTGTACGTTGACTCCCACCCTAGGCACTTCCCAACACCTAAGGCCACCACCCCGCTCATCAAATACACCCACAATAATAACAATAATACAAAAAGGTTAAAATGATAATATAAAACAATATAAAAATATAAAAGGTTAAAACCTATACTCTATCAATTTATATCTATTCCCACACCTCCCTTTCCTCATCCTCTCCCCCTCCCTCCTCTTTAAAACTTACCCCCCCAAACTTTATTTATCTATTAAAATCTTTGTTTTAAAACGGTTTTCATGAAAATAAATTTCGTATTCCTATTAGAAGATGACACAATTCAACCGTATAACTAGTTACAATCTAGCATCAGTCTAAACTTTAAACATTTACTATTTATACTATGAAATTTAGAATTAAAACTAAAAGCAATACATAAAAAGGGTTACGGTAGCCTAAATTATAGTGGATGTAGCTAGATCCTTTTTGCTTTTAAAATTTTTAAAATTAAAATTTACGATGAATAAACAATATTAGAAATTAATCCTTATTTTTCATCAATTTGTAAAATTATAATAAATATTATATGTAACTCTTCAATAGTTAAATTTTATAACATTTTCAATGGTTATTACGCATATCAAACACTTCGAATTTGATGAAAGACCACGGAGAATTTGGTGTGGTAAAGGTCAAATACGATAGCACTCGAGACCAACTTCACTGCTTCCCTGTTTTAGCTGCGAAAGTTTCTGATGCTAACAATCTGTTTAAGCTGCGAAAGTTTCTGATGCTAACAATATTTAATATGTTATTTTTAACATTTGAACCTCATATCCTCCTTATTAATGTTTACTTTTTTTCTTCATTGTAAAGCAGTTCTCTTTAATTCAGATTGAATATTTAAACGATTTTCAAGAAGCTGCTGATTTATAATGTATCCTTCAAAAATGACAGACCAATTTGCCAATGAAAATCACTCAACCACACAAACGAAATAAACGAAAGCCACGTTCAAATGTCTGTGATTGATTACGCGAACGAAATAAGTAACCTCTCACTCTGAAGTCTTGAAGTACACCAGGCTTATTTAACAGCACTATTTCATACTCAGCATAAGCAAATCGTAAAAATAGCTTTACATCACACACATAAACGATAAATCACGAAAGTAAATGGCTTCGATCTGAATAATTCACAAAACCAGAAAACGGTAACTGCTGAATTAATTTGGAGGAGCGAGTAGAAAGAACGTCCGCTCGTATGGAAGAAGGAAAAAAATATATATATATATATATATATATATATATATATATATATATATATATATATATATATATATATATATATATATATATATATATATATATATATATATATATGTTATATATATATATATATATATATATATATATATATATATATATAGCGGACTTTCATCAAACGAAAGTGCGCTAACCTCCTTGGTTCTCCTACTAATAAATCTTTCTGGCCTCTTGCCAAAAACATCTCTAACAACTTCTGTAAATCATCCTTTCCTTCCTCTTATCCCTTTTAGGTTCTTGTTCTAAAACCTCAACTGAAAAGGCCAATCCCCTTCGGCCTCCTATTTTCCTCTAACTCAACCCTGGACGATTTCTGGCATTCCTCTTCCTCATCCTACTCCTCTCAGGTGTCCTATGCCTTTACTGTGATTACATCTGAACGGGTGCATGGGCTTCTGAAATATATGAACGTTAGGAGAAGGCGGGTGGCTTGGATGGCATTCCTCCCCGAGTTTTGAGGTGTGCTTCCGTACTATTATATTCTCTATGCTCAATACTCTTTTTCCTCAGTGTTGGAGGCGCGCATATGTCCATGTCCAACCTATTCCGAAAAGGAAGCCGCTCAGTCCTTCTAACTATCGCCCTATAGCTCACAGCTTGTATTCTATCTAAGATCTTTGAGAAACCCTTCTCAACTCTCACTTCTTAGACCATCTGGAATCTCATTTCCCTTCTTTCCGATCGCCAGTACGGCTTTCGGCGCTCGGGTCTACTGGCGATATACTCTCCTTTAACAGATTTATGGTTTACCGCCCTTAGGAACTACGGGGGAGACTTGCGTGGTGGCGCTTGACATATCAAAGCATTTGACCGGGTATGGCACGCGTCACTGCTCTCCAAGCTTTCCTCCTTCTCTTTGCTTTACTTATGTCTAGCTTTCTTTCAAATCGCTCAATATCGGCTGTTGTTGATGGGGCGACTTCTTCTTTTCTGTGAAATTGGTGTTCCTCAGGGTTCTGTCTTGTCTCTACTTTATTCCTGCTTTCATTAATGATCTTCTCACCTGCATATCTAACTCTATCCCACTCGTATGCCGATGACTCGACCCTTCATTCTTCCAACTAATTTCAATTCTGCTCCCTCTTTTACTTTAAATTGCCTCTCGTCTTAACCTTTCCGATTCTATTCTCGCTGATCTGGATAAATTTCCGGGTGAAGTCGCCTCAACCTTGTGAAATTTAATTCTTTAAACCACAAAATCTACCTCTCTAAGACACCTTCTAACCCTATCTCTTTCGACGGTTCTCTCGTCTCTCCTGTTGACAACATAGACATTCTTGGCCTTAACATAAACAAAAAAATAATCTTGGAAACCTCACATCACAACAGTTTCTAGGGCGGCTCAAAGAAACTGAGAGTTCTGTTTAGACTGCAAGTTTTTTTCCCTCTTCTCAGTTATCCAGCTATACAAGGGTCTCATCCGCCCTTGTATGGTGTACTGCTGTTCGCATATCTGGGGGGCTCTGGTTTCACCCGGCTTTTGGATGGGGTAGAGTCAAAGGCCAAAGGCTTATAAACTGTCCTGTACTTTCCTGTCTCATGACCCTCTATCTTTGCGGGCGCGATGTTGGTGCTTTATCTCTTTTCTATAGGTACGTGGCGGCTGCTCGAGAGAACTTTCCACTTGCGTACCACCACCTTTACGACTGAGCTGCAAGGGTCCAGCTGTACTGTGTCGGCACATGAGTTTTTGTGTTGATATTAGTAACTCCAGACTTGTTCGCTGCGGTGCTTCCTTCTTTCCACTGCCACCTCTGTTCTGTGGAATTCTCTTCCATCTTCTGTGTTTCCTACTCAATTTAATCTCCCTCACTTTAAGGCCTGGGTCTGTGCTCAGCGTAATTTGCGTTAGATGAATATTTGAGATGTTCAAAGTACCTCTCCTTGAATAGGGCTCTGCCCGTGAGTAGCGGTTCCCAGTGTTAAAAAAATATATATATATATATATATATATATATATATATATATATATATATATATATATAGATATATATATATATATATATATATATATATATATATATATATATATATATATATATATATATTATTTTTTTAATTTTTTTTGCAGATCTTGGCAGTTCATATATATAAATATATATAGTTGGAACTATATAGTCAAAATGGAAATAGATGAGAATATTACTTGTGTATCTGAGAATGGTGTTTGCGTGAGAATAAGCAACACTGTTTTAACTCCAAAAAAGAATGAAGTAATTTTCAATCCTGAGATGATTATAAGTAGGTATGTGAATTTTGCATAAATATTGAAATCTAGAACATGTTTCAATGAGTTCAAAAATTCAAAATTATTTTGATACTGCTCTTGAAGAATTGTAAAACATTTTAATCTATTTGAATATGGTTACTGAATGAATAACTGAACATATAAATATGAAATTTATTATTTAAGTTTCAAATAATTTTATCATTTCATGTAGCTAAAACAAACTCTTCCTTTTTTCTGTTCATAAATTGTCTTTACAGCTTAAATTTCAAGTATTGTATTTTTTAATTTTGATAAGTACGAAATGTTTTATAATGCAGAAGTTCATTTTCTTTTTCTCGTCTTTTTTGTGCAATGGTCATTGTTTATTTTTAAAATTATAAATTTTATATTAAAAAAATAATAGGAAATTTTTAGAGAACTTATTCTTTAGTTAAGTTTTCATAATATATATATTTTTTTTTCAGTCAATGTAAGAAAATGCAATAAAGCTTGAAAATATCTGAATAGAAAATTAAAATTTTTCCTGCCATAATATGATTAGAATTTAGAGTATAACATGTAGGATTATTATTATTATTATTATTATTATTATTATTATTATTATTATTATTATTATTATTATTATTATTATTATTATTATTATTATTATAGGTTTTCCTCTGTTAACGTACCCCATCTTGACAGTGTGGGAGGCTCAGATACCTTTTTTTAATGGGATCTGCCAAGGCGTGCATTTTTGTTTTGATTTTCCCCCCTCTTTTTGTGGTTGCCCTACTTTCCATTTATGTTCTATAGTATATTATTATGTATATTATTATTATTATTATTATTATTATTATTATTATTATATTATTATTATTATTATTATTATTATTATTATTATTATTATTATTATTATTATTATTATTATTAATTATTATTAGTTTTATTATTATTATTATTATTATTATTATTATTATTATTATTATTATTATTATTATTATTATTATTATTCTGTTCATCTTACCCGTTCCTTCCCTAGTTTATGTCCCTTCTCCGTTTTCTGTATGTACTACCCTACATATTCTTGATCTCTTCTGTGGATCTCCTCATTTCCCTGATTCCTGGTAACTACCGGGCTGTTGTCTCTGTGTGTGCCATCTGTCCATCTTGCTCTTCCTATGTGGTTAAAAGGTTATTCACGCCTTTCTTCGGCCCGCCTATTGTAGGGGATCCGAACCATGCCTAACCAGTGAGGAGGCTGTCCTGCACTTGGGCGCATAATCTTGGGCTTTGCGTCTTATCCGTGTGGTGCACGGCTATTATTTTCCATCTTCGGGACTGGACGCGGGGTTCCGGGGAGCTTTCCCCACACCCATGGCCCACCCTACGGGGTGGGGTTTCTAGGAGGGAGGTATTATGCTCTGGGCCTGTGGTGGGCGCGGTTACTGTGGCTACGCTCCCAGGATTTATGCTTATATTCATCATTTGTGTTACTGTATTTGTGTTTATTTATTGCGGAGATGTTTTACAGGAGTATTTCTTATGGGAAAAAAATAAAAAAAGATTAACGTTTTCAAGAAAGGCGGCAATCACCATCTGTCGGGCCCAACCCGACCCCTCCCTGGCCGTTTCCAGACCAGCGACCAGTAGGGGCTTTGATGCCCTTGTTGATGAAATGGTTGGTACTCCACCACCCAGCCTAATAGTCCTCAATTCCGGACCCGTTTCAAGGACTACCCTGTCTTGAGCAGGTGAGGCTGTTGTGGCCTCTCAGAATACCCTTATCTCTCAAACCTTACGTCAGCCATCCCAAGAGCCCCTGCGTCAGCAGGGTCCCATTCCTAAACGCCAGAATAAACCAACTCCGACGATCGCTTTCTCCGACCCCCCTCCAGGGGTCCCAGGTCTTGCTTCCTACCCGCTTTATTTTTACATTCGACGTCATCGTTCACTGACATGAAGCCAGCTCATCACTTAGTGATGCTTTGGAAGCTGCTCTTCAAACTACTGAGCCACAGGTTGCGCCAATGAGGAACGGTTCCATCTTAGTTCGTGCTGCCTCTCGTACCCAGAGCAACGTACTTGCTTCCCTATCACATCTGTGGAAGATTCCCGTCCTTTCTAAACCTGACGATGTTAGTAACACGTCGAAGGGTACCATATATGCGCCGGAGTTCTGTTCCGGTGCTTCGATTGACATCCTTACTCATTTACAGAATCACCACATGCCTATCACCGACGTTTATCGGTTCCCTCCACGTAAGGAGAACCCCTCTGCGACGAACACTCGTCTTTTACTTACCTTCTCTGTGCCTTTCCCTCCATCCAAGGTAAAACTTGGTTTTACCATGCACACAGTTCGGACTTATGTGCCCTTCCGAGAAGATGTTTCAAGTGCCATAAATTTGGTCACCCCCAGAAGTCAGTTTCCCCAGACCATATGTCCGACGTGTGGAAGTTCTCTCCACCCGAGCTGTGACAAAAATTCTCCATGTTGCCATAACTGCAAGGGCCCACGCCCAACCTCCTACGTCCACTGCCCCTTTGCCTTGGAGAAGGAAATCCTGGAGTAGTGCGCCATTGCGTATGACCGTCGAGAAGCTACCCGCCGGACAAAGGAAAAGCTGGCACATATTCCTCTTTCTTATGCTGTGGCAATGTCCACTTCATCTGTGGTTGCCTCTACCATTGCCCATCGCCCCCGTGCGTTTTGTCCGGAACTTGTTCCGCTAGTAGTATCAATCAGATTAGGACAGTGTGCTAGAAGTGACGTCAGAGCTTCTAGCATGGCATATCCTGCACCATAGAATATGCATCATAGAATATACCTGAGTCAGGTGTCTAACCTTATGCCTTAAGGTATAGGGAATCGATTACCGTGGTTTATAACAAACGTAGCATTCCAATCATGGTTTAGTACCATCTATTTTTAATGCTTCTAGCATGGTATATCGTATGTCATGGAATATACTTGATATAAGTGTCGATTAGTATATAATCGAAGGTGGTGAATCGATTACCATGGTTTATAACGGAATCGTAGCACTCCCTACATGGCTTAGTATGAGATAGTACCTCCTTTTCTAATACTTCTAGCCTGGTATATCGTATGCCAAAGGGAATATACCTGATATAGGTATCGATTAGTATATAATCGATACTGCTGAATCGATTCCCGTGGTTTATGATGGAATCGAATCACTCCTACCATGGTTTAGTATGAGTTAGTATCCCTATCCCCCTTTTCTAATGTACCTATGCAACTTTTTGCATTTCTCGAGCTACAGAGCCGAGCTTGGTGTTGACTAGTATATTTTTTAGGTATGCCGAGTTGATTCCCGAGGTGTTTGAGGGAATCGGAGCATGCGCTGAGGTCTTAGTGCGATGGGGACCACCGCTCTAACACCTCGAGCTATTTTTTTTATTTCAATCACTTTTGGACCCCATGCTAGAAGTGAGTCATAGACGATCCGGCTGGCTCAGATGGTTCTAGCACTTCTAGCAAGGCATATGCTACATCATAGAATATACCTGATATAGTAGTAGGAGATACTGGAGCGACACAGGTGGTATTTACCCTCCCTACGCCGGTAGGGAGGGTATTTGCCTTTCCTACGTTAAGTAGGGAGGGTATTTTAATATCTCACGTTATAAACAACGATAATCGATTCACCATCATCGATTATATAGGAATCGATATCTATATCGGGTATATTCCGTGATATACGATATACCATGCTAAAAGCATTATTAAGAAAAGGGGTACTTAACCATGGTAGGAATACTACGATGTCGTTATAGACCACGGCAATCAATTCCCTAACAGCAAAACATAGGGTTAGACACTGACTCGGATATATTCTATGATGCAGGATACCATGCTAGAAGCTAGAAATATGTGACGTAACTTCAGCACACAAATCCTATCTGACGATACCACTCTGCTTTCACGTTTCGACCATTCGGCCTCCGTGCCCGGTTAACGAATCAAATGACTTGGTGTTTCCGCAATGACTCTGGACAATTGTCCTCCCAACTCTCCTTCAATGGTCCACCGGACCACTCGTCGTTCTTCTGCCGACACACACGACCCTCTTTCACGCTCTTCTGTGAGGTCCATGCGGCTCCCACGGGGATATCTGATTTTGCGACCTGTTCCGCTTCTGAGGTCGATGGCAAACGTCCATGTGCCTCGTCGGAGCTTACCTGTACCATCTCCCGGAAACGCCCTGCTTCTGTTTCGCCGGGGAAACACCAAGTCCCTCTTAACGGTTGCGAAAGTCCGTCCAAGGGTGGATCTTCCCAGGCCAGACATCCGTACTCGCTTGCTTATCGGGCCACGGACTTCTTGAAACAGAAGGAACCGGTTTGCACTGGGGGACCTGTCTCTGTCCTGCCAAAACGGGCTCGCCGCGCTGACAACCCGCGTGGCCAATCTAGGAACAGTGGTCCAACCTCTGCCCGTTCTGATCATTTGTTACTCACGCCGCCTAAGCCCGCTTCGCTTCTACATTATTCAAGCGATTCTGAAACTTTTTCGGATGCCACGATGGACTCTTCGGACTACTCTTCTTCCGTAGGTGTGTCACGTGCTGACACTGGTGTCCCGTCCGAGAGGAGGTATCGATTGACACCTCGCCCGACCGCAGTCTTCCTTCGGGTAGACGTGCCGCCGCCTCGATATGTGTTGAGGGTGGGTTGGCTGCTGGTGGACGCAGGAGGAAGGAGTCTTCTTCCCTCCCTGCCTCTTCCCCTCCGCCCCCTTTGACTTCGGACCCGTCGACTGGGCCATCTGGCTCTGCTCGGGCGCGGACCGCTTCCGAGATTTTGACTGCGGACGCCATACACTCGTCTTCCAATGTGTCTCCTTTCACTCCCGCCGACACCATTCCTACTTGTCCTCTTCTTCCATCTTCCCCAGCCTCTGTTAGGGCACCTCCTGGAGGGACACAGCCCCCTTCCCAGACTGCTAAGAAGTCTGGCAGGGGTGCGCCAGCTGGGAAGAATGTTCGAATGTGGAGTTTGACTTGGCGCCCCTCTTTGCCGAACCCTCTCCTGATGTGGGAAGGAACCCCTCTCGTAATCAGGGCAGTCCACACATATCCCTGCTGCATGATCTTCCTCTCCCCGCGGGGTTTGAAGTTCCTGGCGGTGGGTCGTCCGACGTCTCATCAGACCTTATCCTCTGAGAAGACTGCCAAATCCCAAAACATCGTGACTATTGTCACTGATCATCCTGACCATTGATTGTTTTCCCGTTTATGGTACATTTAATCCAATGGAACTCCCGCGGATATTTTGCTAATTACGAAGAAATAGAGATTACTTGTCGCTCATCAGCCATTGGCTGTTTGTTTACAGGAATTACAACTTCGTGACCGAGACCTTTTGCAACCTTCAAGGTACAGGGAACCTCTTATTTCCCTGAATCGTGGAGCCAGCGACAGAGGTGGGGCAGCGATCCTGCTTCACGAGTCTGTCCCATTCACTCCCATTCCCCTCTCAACTCCACTGCATGCTGTAGCGGCTCGTATCCATCTTGACACACCGCTTATGTTGTGCTCAGTGTACCTCGCTCCCAGCAGTAAATATACCAAGACGGACCTCGTCGATTTTTTCACGAGTCTCCCACCGCCCATGTTAGTCCTCGGTGACTTTCACCTCCGCCACCCTTGTGGGGGTGACTTTGTTACGTCCCCCAATGCCGATTGGTTATTGAGTATTTTGCAGGATTTCTCATTGGGATGTCTCAACACGGGCCTTCCAACCTTTGAACGTTTTGATACGGGCACTTCTTCCTGTGTTGACGTCTCGTTGTGTTCCATCTCGTCTTTAGATCGTTTTGGGTGGGAAAGTTCGTCTTTCTTCTGTGGTAGTGACCACTACCCAATCGTGATACCATCCTTCAGTTCCGTTCCGCAGCAACCACCTTATTCTGGCTGGCGCTACGACAGAGCAGACTGGTCTTCTTTCATCAGGCCACCTGCTTTCCATCTTTCCTGCCTCCCTATTTCCGTCGCCGGGGATGCCTTCACTTACTTTCAGGAGCAACCCTTCAGGCGTCGGCGGAGCATATACCCCGTTCATCCGGACCCGGAAATCGACAACCCCCTGGTGGAACCAGGAATGTGCTCGGGCTAATCGTGAAAAGCGTAAGTTGTATAGGCTGTATAAACAGACTTCCACACCTTAACTTGATTCTGTTTAAAGCTTCAGCCCGCTTCCCGGCGCATTAATCTCAGTACGCATGAACAGTTTTTCGCACTACGCTCTGCCATTATTCTTCTACGCCTGTTTCATCGGTCCATAAAAAGGTGTGAAAAATTTCACGAAAACACCATGCAGATCCGCCTTATCCCTTGTTTGGCCCGGGGGTCGTGGCGGACTAGTTAGGTTATCACTTCGCGTCCTGCTCAGTGGCTCCCGGTCACCTAAACCTTTTCGTTCTGGCTGCTGCGGGTGGGTTTCGGATTTTCTGTTCTACCTGGAAGAAGACCTTCCATACAACATGTTATTCAAATTTTACGGGGATGGAGTGCCTGGCCCTGACAGTATCTCCTTCCAGATTCTCTGGCATGCTCATCTTTTAGCCACTGCCTTCCTTCTCGGCTTATACAATAGAATATGGGTGGAGGTCTTCCACTCCTGTCTGGTCTCTACATATATTGCCCCATTCTCAAACATGGGAAGGATCCGACTTCATTCCTTGAGCCTTAGGGCAACTTCCCCTCTTCCTTCAGTTATTGATATCAGATCGTTCGTTTCAAGTCCGTTGTGGTACCACGCTGTCGAGGCGTTTTGTCCTGGACAGGGGTGCCGCATGCCAGTGTCACTGAGCGTGTTACTTTTTGCAATAGGTTTCAATGGTGTTGTCCATTCCATCCGGTTTTGGTGTGCTGCTCCATCTATGTTGACGATCTTGTCCTGTACATCTCTGGAGTTAAACTTCCTTGTATGGTGCGTCAACTTCAGCTGGCCATCGATAGGGTTTCCTCCTGGTGTTCTGTGCGTGGCTTTACATTCTCCACGTCTAAAACTACAGCCGTGCTTTTCAAAAAAATCCTCATCATAGAGGTCGACCACCATCGCCCTCCCACCATGTAAAACTCTATGATTCCTAACCATGAGAAGCCGACGGTGAGGTTCTGGGTCTGCTGCTCGATGAGTGCCACTCGGCCACCTTCTTCATCATTTTACTCTCCTCAAAGCTGAGCCGCCGTTCATGGACTTACGGCACCTCACCTCCAAGACTTGGGGTTGCGGACAGAAAAACCATGCTCCACCTTTACATCATGCTGGTGCGGCTAAACTAGACTATGGTTGTGCCATATATGGGCAGACCTTCCAGTCCTACCTCCGTCTTCTTGACCCCATTCAGACCGAAGGTCTGAGAATAGCCACAGTAGCATTCATTCCTCTCTAGGAAAACCTGGAGGTGGAAGCGGAGTGATGCTATCCCTGCGGATGAACGCTCATGTACTCACTGTTCATCCGTATTCAGGTTCCTATCATGTCTGCCTTGACATCTATAATAGAGTGCGTCCAACTAGACTTATTTCTTATTGGCCATTTGCTGGGGTTTTTACTTCCATCTTCGCTTTCCTCGACCTTCCTCAGCGAGCGGTCATGCACTATGATTTTACCTCTACCCATTCAAAGTGGGTTTATCCGCCTCCTGCTCTCTGCAACGGGATCCAGTCTTTGACAAAGTCGGAGGCACACCCGGTGCAGTTGAGGGATTCCTTTCTGTCCCATGCGGAGGTCCATAGCGACTTAAACTGATGGTTCCAAGATGGAGGGAGGGTGGGAGCTTCAGCTGTGTTTCCGGACATCACTGTATCCCACACCCTTCCACCGTATTTGTCTGTTTTTTCAGCTGAACTGATAGCGATGTCCATGGCGGTGAACAGAATCAGTACCTTCACCCGTGGGGGTAACTATACCATCTTTTCCGATTCTCGAAGCGCTCTCCAGGCATTGCTTGACCGATCAACCAAACCCTCTGGCTCATTCAACAGTCCCTCACCTTTGTTGCTTGCATGGCTTTGCGTGAGTTCTGTGGGTTCCCTCCCATGTGGGTGTTCCTGGAAACGAACGGGCCGATGGGGAGGCCAAACAGGCGGCTACGCACAGGGTGTCGAGTGCCCAATACCTTCCTCCTGCTGTACGCCTGGGCCATTTCCATGCTACAGATTTCTCCATCTCATTATTAGGGTTTCCTCTCTGGCTGGCAATCATGTTGGGCGGAGGATGCTCGTGGCGCCAAACTTCGGAACGTCAAACCCGTCATTGGCCGGTGGTCTTCATCTAGTAGGAGGAGTCGCCTCCTGGAGGTGGTCCTGGCTCGATTGCGTCTGGGTCATACCAATCTCACCCATGGATTTCTTATGTCGCAGGGATTCCCGACCTGTCCATTTTGCTCTCAATTCTCCTCTCTCCCACAGTCGTTCATTTCCTTTGTGGATTGGCCAGGGGACCCATCTCGACCTATAGAGCAAGTTCTTCCCAGACGTGCTAACTATGCCCTCTTTAGCATCCCTCAGCACATCTTATCGAATCATCTCACTTATTAAGTGATCGAGTTTTTCCTTCCTGTTAAAACTGAACTTCTTGTATAGATTTAATCATCTCAGCCTTGTTCTTGTTTTGTTCGGTTAGGGTTTCCTGTCCATTAGTTTACTAACAAGGTAGAGCCACATTCTTGTGCTGTGAAAGACCTGTACATCCACCCCCAAAAAATATATATATATATTATAGGTTTTACTTTTCATTTTTCATTTCAGATCTTTGGCTCTTTTATCATTAGAGCTTATATTAAAAATGGTTGGTGTCTGAATAAAACAGTAAGTGTTTGGATGCTTTAGGAGCAACTGTATTGCTGGTCTTTCATGGACAAAAACTTTCCAGGTATATATATATATATATATATATATATATATATATATATGTAACATATATATATATATATATATATATATATATATATATATATATATATATATATATATATATATATATATATATATATATGACATTTATAAGTTGTTGACTCCATTAAAATTAGGTTAGGTTAATTTAGGTTAAGTTTGGCTAGGTTAGGTTAGGTTACCCAAAAATTTAATGTATTTACCCTAAAATTATTAAAATAACTATACATTAATTATTGATTTTCGCTCCTGGAGTCAACAGCTTATAAATAGCATATATATATATATATATATATATATATATATATATATATATATATATATATATATATATATATATATATATATATATATATATATATATATATATACATATTTTTATATAAATACTTCTGCTATATATATATATATTAGTGTTGCACCGATCCAAAATTTTCGTCCGATACCGATACCGATACAATACTCACAATTTTTTCACTACCGATACCGATGCCGATACCGATACCGAAATTTTTAAAAGAGCCCGATACCGATACCGATACTCTATCTCAATAAATATGGCCTAATATATATATATATATATATATATATATATATATATATATATATATATATATATATATATAACTTATATATATATATATATATATATATATATATATATATATATATATATATATATATATATATATTTTTTTTTTTTTTTTTTTGTTTTACGAAACGTAAGAAATGCTCGAGTTTGTGTTTGTTTTCAAACTTACCAAAAAATCGCAAGAAATGCTCACCAAACATAAGGAATTTCCTTAATTCTGTAAAGTTGCTATTTCCCGTGCTTGCCGAATTTAAGCACATTCTTACGAAAAATGTAAACAAACAAGATGGCGGCTTGGTGTCTGAATTGGTGAATGTTTCATTCAATAAAATCAGCTTTAAATCTAATTTCTTCCAAATGGATAAACTCCATCACAAATAGTTGATCCATTATTTGTAATATAAATCATTTGTTATTTTTTGATTTCTGTTTATTCCAAAACCATGTGCTCCATCACAACAGCTGATTCCAGTTGTTTAAAAACAAAAGTAAACCAAGCACGAAATCGCCGTCGTTTAAAACAGGGTTCACACTGAAAATTTGAATTCAATTCCCCTGACTATCCCTGACCAAATCCCAAATTTTCCCTGACCAGCATGTTCGTTATTTTTGGCGTATAAAATATCTATTAATCATTATTGTAGCCTATTTACTCAGTTCATACATTAAATTATTGAAAATTTACTTTAAAAATTGTTCATCATCATGGATGAATTTAAAAAATATTTTTTTTTTTTAGTAATCGATCTATACCTTCCCCATAGCCGTCCAACGCACTTTTTTTTTTTTTTTTCCAAAAAAAAATTTTATTTATACAAAAGAAAATAAATTTAAAGCTAACATTAATAGCCTAGGTGAATAACGTCCTCTGTGATCACATAAGTTCTAAATGGGGAGATTTAGGTTAACTTTTCTTCTCAAGCATCTGAATTTTTGATTTTATAGCGTCTTCTTCTGTCAAAGCTTTGTTTTAACATCTTTCTCTGCTCTTCAAGTTTATTGATCTGTATGAATAATTTTCTTTTTCTTTGAGATGTTCTTCATATCTCCTATGGGCAGCTCTTACATTTGTCAACATTTTTGAGTGATAGGAACTTTATGAATACTTTCATAAGATCTTATAGCATTGTGCACTGTTCTTTGAGAAATCAGACTATGTTCTTTCAAGATTCTCTACTAAAATTGCTTTATTTACAGAAAACCCCTCCTTCCACTGTCTTTCCATGGGAAAATATCAGTCTTAATTGATTAATTTACCACAATTCCGCATAACATTGATTCCAGGTACTATAGAAGAAAAAAATTCATCAAGTCTCTTAGAAAGGACAATCACCATCAAAAATATTTTGAATTTTTAATTCAAGGGGGGGAGAATGAGCTTCACTGCAAAGTAAGAGTATAGTGCTTTTTCTTTATCAGCAACAGAATCTGTGATTCGGTTGTTGGTGTACAATGCCTCTAGCAATAAAGCAAATCTTTGTTTCCTTTGTTCTGGCTGATGAAAATGTATACTAGGGATTCAATGATGAGAGCCCTTGGACAGGCTTGTACTTCAGAGGACATCTTTCTATATCTTTTTGTCTTTTGATTGGCACAGTCTGGCATTCGTTTGAATTTTAGGATATTACTTTCATTCGAAGTAACTTCTTTGAGAAGTTTTTTTTGTTTGAAATCCAAGATTAATACCTTTTACATCACGCAAATTGTTTGTCATGTAAATCTAATACAAAAAGCTTAGTTGTTGTAGCAGGCATTTTACTGGACTTAAGAAATCTTTCCATAATATTTAGTACGAGACATTGTAAATCTGTGAACAGGAATGGACCAAGTGGGTCTGACGTTTAGAACTTTCGTAAAAATGATTCACGTTCTAAGGAAAGCATTTTAAAAAAAGCCAGTTTGCATTTTAGAAATACATCTTTGGTTTGAACAGAAACATTTTGTAATCTGCACAAAAATCCAAAATCACTTCGTCAAACCTCAAAAAGTATAAATCCCTAAAAAGAAAAAGATATAAACAGATTAAGTCATAAGTCATACAGTCTAAAACACATCCATATACCAATCACCTTCAATCGGAAGGATGAACTTGGAACAACCTCTACGGACAGAATAGGAAGAATAGTAGGTAATAGTGAACTAAAAATAGAAAGAAACAGGATAGAAGTAGATTTATGGGATGTCGTTCCTCGCCCACCCTTTTCATTCACTTATCAAATACATCTCTCATTCCACAATTATATACAGTAAGGAAAAAAAATATCAAAAATATGTAACTTGGTCCATGGATCATTCTTCATATGTTTTGAAATTTTAAAATTTCCCTGACTTTTTTGGAATTTCCCTGACTTTCAACATATCTTAAAACGTTTCCCTGACCTTCCCTGACTTTCCAGAAAGTGTGAACCCTGAAACAGGAAATTACTACTAAAACTGTGAGCATTTCTTATCGAGCGTAAGCACAAATGACATGACAAAAACATATAAATTAAAAGCAAAGAAAATACTAAAAATTCATTCTATCGCAAAAGCTAACTTCATTATTATTACTATTATGATTAAAGGATATAGAACTAAGAAATTAGTCCCATGTAAAAGAATATTAGTGGACTTGCTACTTCCTATTTATCGCAAGCCCACTATTACTTTATTGAACTAATTTCGCTCTTTTTAATCATAAATCTGAATCTAAGGTCCAGCATACACAAGCCTTTGTTATTTGTTCTGATTGGAAGTTTTCCATGAAGAAACCCCCTTTCTCTGAAAACTTTCTAGGTTTGGCCTTTATCCCTCTAACGTTTTGATAAACTTGTTTACTCGTTTCCATTTATCGCCCTAAAACTATGCATATGTTTCAGATTAGAAATATCTTAAACAAAAACTTTCCACAATGCAAGTTTCTTATATCTTTTATTAACAACAACTCAATTGGCAGTTTCTTTAAAATTAAAGAAAGCATCCCCATGAACTTGAGGTCACACATCGTTTACAAATATAAATGTACCAACTGTAACATCGACTTGGTCAAACTTTCCTACAACTAAAAATGCGAGCCATTAAACACATGGGCATTTCCTTTCGAACTAATCTCCCTAACTCTCAACCGGAGAATTTAGCTGTCAGAGATCACTATGACCTCAATAGGCACTATAAAATCTCTTCAAAAATTCTCCATTCTTCAAAATACTTCTAAAGGTGAAGAACTTAAAAATTTGGAATATTTTTATATAAAAACACTTAAACCTACACTTAATATCCATAAGACTTCTTTGGCACTCCTGATTGCCTGTACTAATTGCCTGAATTTCGTGCAAAAACGAACACAATTTCTTGCGAGGTTTACTTTTATTTTTCCAAACAATTGAAATCAGCTGTTGTGATGAAGCTCGCCGTCGATTTAGGATAAACAGAAATAAAACTAATAACAAATGGTTTATATTACAAGTAAATCAACTATTATGATGGATCTTATCGATTTGAAGAAATTAGATTTAATAGCTGATTTTATTGAATGAAATATTTATTCATCAATTCAAGCGGGCCTACCACGCCGCCATTTTTTTTACATTTTTTCGTAAGAGCGTGCTAAATTCCGCAATCACAAGAAATAGCAACCTATAGAATTAAGGAAATTCCCTACGTTGTTAAGCATTTTTACGATTTTGCGGTTTAACAAAAAACGAGAACGCAAAACTCGAGCATTTCTTACGTTACGTAAGCACAAAAAACGAAAACGCACATATAAACATACAGTAGGTCAGATAGATAGAAAATATCAGACAAATAAGATATATATATATATATATATATATATATATATATATATATATATATATATATATATATATATATATATATATATATATATATATATATATATATATATATATATATATATATATATTAAATACAAAAATAAAAAAGAAGAAATTTGAAACATTAATTTCTAGAAAGGGGTGAAACTACCCTTCTCGAATTCGTCGAGTCATTGAAGAAATTTTTAAATTCTCTTCGTCTGATAGCAATGTGCTGAAAACCTCCTATCAAATCTAGCTTTCCGTGAATGGTGTTGATAAGCTCAAAACCTTTCAACTACCAACACCACACTTCAGCAATGCGGGACATGGTATGCTGGCCATATATATATACATATATATATATATATATATATATGCTATATATATATATATATATATATATATATATATATATATATATATACTATATATATATATACTATATATATATATATATATATATATATATATATATATAGAAATCAATTTAAAGACGTAAAATGTGTGGTATCGGTTAAAGGTATCGGCAAAATTTTGCCGATACCGATACCGATACTACTACTCACAAAATTCCCGATACCGATACCGATACCTCAAAATCGACCGATACCACCGATACCGATACCATGGTATCGAGTATCGGTGCATCCTATATATATATATATATATATATATATATATATATATATATATATATAGAACGGTATATAGACATTTATATTTATATTTATATTTAAATTTATATATATAACAGATGTCATTTTTTCACGGACACCATATACAGATATATATATATATATAGTCATTTATATAACAGATATATATATATATATATATATATATATATATATATATATATATATATATATATATATATATATATATATATATATATATATATATATATATATATATATATATATATATATATATATGGTGGTAGGCTTCTGAATGGAATCAAAAGTATGTATGATGAAAGTGAGGCGTGTGTAAGAATAAATGGTGTCAAAAGTGATTGGTTTAGTATTAATAGCGGAGTGAGGCAGGGATGTGTTATGTCTCCTTGGTTATTCAATTTGTATATGGATGGGGTTATGAAAGAATTAGAGATGGGGGTGGCAGAAAATGGTGTTAGGATGATGGAGAATGGAGATGAGTGGAGGGTGCCCTACCTATTATATGCGGATGATTTGGTTTTGTGTGGCGAATCTGAATAGAGTTTGAGAGGATTGGTAGAAAGATTTGGCAGGGTGTGTAAAAGGAGGGGTTTGAAAGTAAACGTAGATAAGAGTAAGGTTATGGTTGTGAGTGAGGACAGTCCTCAGTGTGAAGTTATGTTAGATGGTGAGCAGCTGGAACAAGTGTCTGAGTTTAAATATTTAAGGTATATGTTGGATGAGAAGGGAACAGATGATGCAGAGTGTAGTAGGAAAGTTGTAAATGGCAGGAAGGTGGCTGGTGCAATTAAATCGTTGGTGAATGTAAAGGGACTAAGTCTTGCATGAGGGTATGTTGTTACCTGTGTTATTGTATAGTAGTGAAACTATGGTTTGGAATAAGAAGTATAGATCTAAAGTTCAATGTGTTCAGATGGACAATCTTAGGGGCGTGCTAGGTGTGAGAAGAATTGATAAAATAGGAATGAACGCATTAGAGTGTTGTGGTGTGAAGAAAGGGGGTAAACTGAGGAATAAATGAAAGTATGTTGAGATGGTTTAGTCATGTGCAAAGGATGAATGATAGTCGGTTGGTTAAGTGGATGTATAGTGGCGAGTGTGTTGTGAACCGACCGGCTGGGAGACCGAAGAAAAAGTGGATTGAGTCAGTAAACGAGTGTCTGAAGGATAGAAATGTGAGTTTGGCAGAGGCGAGAATAAAGGTGCATAATAGGAGAAAATGGCGGGGTTTTGTGAGGGGGTATGGTTGTGGCCCACCTGGACAAGGATGAACCCACCCATTGACTTGATTTACCATAGTGGTCCGTACGTTCCCGTGAAGCTCTAGGTGGATTTTCTGACTGCGACAGTTCTTACTAATTAATGGTACAGAGGAGCGGAAAGGCTTTCTTTTCGACTTTGTCATATTCTTCTACTGCTTTCTTTTCCCATGTTATGCACCTTACCCCCCAGTCTTGGGAGGGAGAAAAAGGTAGATGAAGAGAGAAGATATCTTAACATAATATATATATATATATATATATATAGTATATATATATATATATATATATATATATATATATATACTATATATATATATATATATATATATATATATATATATATATATAACATATATATATATATATATATATATATATATATATATATATATATACTATATATATATATATATATATACTATACTTATATATATATATATACCTTATATATATATATATATATATCTCTAGTTTTATCACAATCTATAAATATAATTGTTACCAGGGTGCGGGACGGGACCCAACTCAAATGCACCCCACCAACCTCTTTCTCCAACCTCCAACCTTAATGAAAGAGATTTTAGAATGGATTATATTCTTTTTGCACTAGTATTGAAATTCAAATATAGGAAGGTTATGCTTGAAAAACATAAATTTTTCTGCCTTTTCTGATGAGAGTCTGTGTTTCTCTTTTCATCATATATTAGCCCAGCATTGCTAAATACTCTTACTTGGAACACTAGTTATAGGACAGGCCAAGTATTTCCTTGCAAGTTTACTTAAGCGTGGGTAAACATTTTGCTTAACTTTCTACCAACTGATAGGATCATCATTTGTATGTAGTCATTTTTCTTGGTGATAGTTTTCAATCATTTGCACTACATCTTTTGGTAATGCGTGTGTTTTTCTTCATCACTACTGGACTGTAGAAATTCTTCCAGTGAATCTGCTATTGATTTACTTGTAGAAGGTGTTGGTTCTGTAGATTTCGTTTTTTCCTTTAAATGGGTGGCGAATTAATAGACTGTTCGGATTGAAGTTCTTCAACTGGAACACAAAGTGACGATTTAACTTGTTCTAATGTTGTGTTACAAAAAAACATGCCTTTATAACGGGGATCTAAGTAAGTTGCAATAGTATGAAGATCATTAATTTCCACAGAACGAAAGCGTTTTTCTAGCTCTAGTTTTATTACATCTTTCATTCTTTTTAAACTGTCATCATTTTCATTTGAAGATGGTTCAAAATGCTTCCTTAGCGTTGAGATTAATGGTATTACATCGGAGACAGAAGCTGTAGAGGCGCTGATTTTTTTGGCATCCCTAATCTCATGTGACTCTGTTTACTCAAATTATTATGAACTTCATGCAGTGAGATTATGAGTCATCATTACACAGTTGAGTAGAGTCCTTTTAAAGTTTGCATTCAGATTCATCTTAAGTATTTTTATTATAACATTATTTATCAAATCTCGAAATTAAATATCCGCGCAAAATCCGCAGGGCAAAGCGCGGATGCGGATATCTGCATCACTAATATATATATATATATATATATATATATATATATATATATATATATATATAACTATATATATATATATATATATATATATATATATTATATATATATATATATATATGCTATATTTATATATATATATATATATAATTATATATATATATATATATATATATATATATATATATATATATATATATATATATATATATATTATAAGGGTTGAAGACTATGGGGTAATCGTGTATTGTTATTAAGATGTTCATTGACTGATGAGAGTTAGAGATTAGGGCAATGGGACAAAAATAGAAATGTAATTTTCACAGGAAAACGTATTTATAAATTAAAGGCCAAATCGCTCAAATAAATGTAGTTACCGAATACACACCTTTCGATCGACCACTCAGTTCCTTCTTCAATCCACGAGACAGCGACAGTCATCTGCGACCAGTGTAAAGCAAGCTTGAGAAAAAGTTTTTAACATTACATCACATCCAACATGCAATAAGCTGAGAACACCACAGATGCAATACAATCTCCACAGCAGTTACATGTAAAAAGAAAAAAAATAAGCTTATTAAAAAAAATGCAATTGTATAAATGGGATTATTCACCAATGGCGATAGATAGTTACCTTTAACCACACACCACTTAATTTAATGTGACTTTCCGCCCTGAACTTACAATCCTCTTCACAGGCCACCCAGAACAGCACACAAGCGATGCAACAGGTCAATGGTTCTTAAAAAAACTCAAACACAAGAAATAGGCATGAACATATTTATATATTTTTACAATCCACATGCGCCGGTTAATACTAACACCCATGCATGAGCTCAATAAAACCACCACAGAGAGAGGTAAAAAAAAACTAGAGACACAGATGCATGCGAAGAGGGAGAAGAAAAGGTTAATAAGTGTAGCAATTATATAAAATGGTATACTTAACTAGGTATTATATAAAAAAAATGTATCAAGTCTACCACACCCTCATATAGTTGTAACTAGTTGTAACTACAGTTAAAGAATCCAAAGATCCTCAAGCACCCAAGAAAAGGGGTTAATAATGAGTAAATTATAAGCTAATTGTTAAAAAGAGAAAGTAGAATGGTGATATCTTTACCAGTATACCAGTAAATAGAAATATTAAGACTAAATAATGGTTTTTAGTGATGTCCACAAGGCCCCAGTGTGAGAAAGGGACAGGTTGTCCACATGCAACCCAACTGAAGACTATATATAAAAAACAAAAGAGGTATATTTAAAGGGTCATGTATATTTATTTTATATTATGAAATATTGGTCATATACATATATAATAAATTTAAAAAAAAAATACAATTATAGAAATATGAATACAATTGGTACCAATTAAAAAAAACTAAACCTAATTCAGTACTAAATAAATAAATTGAATAGACACAAATATAAAAAAAATAATAATATAAAAAAATAATAATAACCGTAAGTAAATAAATTGAATGGACAATAATAACAAAAATTAATAATCATAATAATAATAATAACAAATATGAGAAAGCGAGATTCTTAAAAGTTTATATATCTATATAGTAAATTGGTTAAGTAGTTCCAGTAACACAATTTAGGGGTGTTACATATAAACTTACATTTCAATAATTTACCACAGAAGTTAAACACTAGTTTATAAAAGTTTCCAAGTTCCAAACAATGTTTTTGGCTCTACAAAAGGTTCACTGTGAGTGTTATTATATACAAATTATAACTGTTTCAAGTTCACAATACCAATTTATTCCACCAACCTGCTTAATAGGTCCTTATAGGTAAAGTACGTTAATGTCACTCAATCCCACTCTATGAGTGGAAACTGTGCACTATTAAGAAGTATTGATAGTTATTGCACAATTTTACAATGTTGAATTGGTACACTTAAAGCCAGTTTTCGTTATACATACACAATCAGTGTTAAGTAAAAAAATGAAGTCACTAGTAGATGTGATTTGTATAAACACAGAGTTTCTTGTAATAATTATTCAGGTGAAAGATGAGTTCTGTATGTTTAATAGCAAGGTAGTAATTATTAGGTTCTACAACCCGAATCATAAAGGCAAAAGAGAACAAGCTCCAGAACCTGAAACCTGAACATACAATTATATAAGACTTTAACTTTAATCC
>JABUQX010100642.1:22500-52500 GCA_015478945.1 Trachelipus rathkii | reverse complement strand
ATATATATATATATATATATATATATATATATATATATATATATATATGAGCTGTGCGCGCGTGTATTTTTTTTTTGGTGCGGCTATGCCGCCGACCTATATTTTTGTCTTATCAATAGCGCCTATGCGCCTATGCGCCTATGCGCCTTTGCGCCTGCGACTTTTCGCCGGCTGGTGGATGTTCGCTAAATTTATTTGCAAAGTAAACTTTAGTGCGATAATAAAAGCATGCTTTTATAAGGAAGAAAAACACATTTATTAATTTTTGTAATTAAAACACCGTAAACTAATATCTACACTTCCTCTTCCTCCTCCATGTCCTTGTGGTCCATGTTTTCCCCCAGGAGGTTCAGCACGAGCGCTGCAGAAGTTGCAAATTTTCAGAGCCATAGTTGCCAATTTATTTGTAGTTAAGAACTACTGAACTAGTTATATATATATATATATATATATATATATATATATATATATATAAAATTTATACATTTATATAGATATATATATATATATATATATATATATATATACCATATATATATATTATATATATATATATTATTTAATATATATATACAATATATATATATATATATATATATATATATATATATATATATATATATATAATATATATATATATTTTACCGTATATATATATATATATATATATATATATATATATATATATATATTTACTATATATATATATAATATATATATATATATATATATATATATATATATATATATATATATATATATATATATATATATATATATATATATATATATTTTATAATATATATATATATATATATATTTATATATATATATATATATATATATATTTATGCATATATCTATTATATAAAATATTTTACACTACTTTAGAATGATAACAAGTTAGCTATGCTTCTAAGTTCTAACTTTTAAGGGTAAAAAAAAATGCTTTGTTCCTGTTCATAGGAGCGGCTATAGGCGCGGAGAATTGGCTGTGCGCCTATGCTTAGTCCGCCTTTTTAAAAACTGTTGCGCCTTTGCGCCTACGAATTGATAGTGCACCATAGGCGCAAAGGCGCAACGCTCAGCTCTGATATATCATTTACAAGAGCAGGGAAGTTATAAGTGAACTGTATAATAGGCCAATACTAGAGTATTGTGCACAAGTTTGAGCCCCTTATTTTAGGGAAGACATATTCTGAGAAAGTGCAACATAGAGCAACAAGGATTGATTTCTGGGTTTGAGGGTAAGAGCTATGAGGAGAGGCTGAAGAAGTTAGGAATGTTTTCTGTAGAAAGGCGATTTCTCAGAGGGGACATGATACATGTCTACAAAATCAATAAATTCTTTATAGTAGACCAGGAGGCACAATTAATAAGAAAATTATTAAGGCAGGATGCCATCTTGATATAAGAAAACATTCATTCAGTTATAGGGTTGTTAATTTTTTGATTGGTTTGCTGCAGAAGGTTGTCGAATGTGACTCACTTGCAACATTTAAGAAAGGATTGGGTAGGTATATGGATGATTTGGGAATCATATAGTACCATATATTTTGACCAAGCAAAATTGGCCAGATTTTAGTTATAGTAGTTATTAAGGTTATACTGAAAGTTATGACTGACAAACTTATTAATACTTGATGTGTAAATAGCATGTACCTTAGCTATAGTTTTTTCTTTTAGGTAGTACACTAGGTGGGTAAAATTTTACTTTTCGGCAGCACTAATTTTTTTAGTTTATTTTCGATATTTGTTGGGTTCGATTAAATCAAAAATCGATACTTTGTTATATTGATACATAAAATCGATATTTGGTAATATCGATACATAGTATATATATATATATATATATATATATATATATATATATATATATATATATATATTATATATTATATATATATATATTATATATATATATATATATAATATATTATATTACTATCATATAATATGAAGCTGCGGCTGCTATAGAAGGACCGCTTCTTTAAGGTTGATTGAGAAGTGAATGTGCTTACAATTTTATTTTCCTACTTCTAATTTACAAGTGAGGGTTGGACCCCTGTCCTAAAAAAAACAAAAACAAAGAATTAGAACAGGGTAAACCTAGTTATTACTATTCCACATATGAATCATATTCTGCAGGAAGAATTCCTACAGAATATGAAGCTTATGTGGAGTAGTAGTACAAATGATTATTAGTTTGAGAGAGGCTGTTTTATGTATATGCATACACAGGCAGGAAAAGGATCCTCCCTGGTATACATTTGCATAAAGCAGCATTACATTTGGTATGAGTCTCACACAGGCACATATACTACAAAATTGCCCAGGTTATTGTAACTTCTTTGACTGGCGAGAGAGATAGAGAGAGAGAGAGAGAGAGAGAGAGAGAGAGAGAGAGAGAGAGAGAGAGAGAGAGAGAGAGAGAGAGAGAGAGAGAGAGAGAGAGAGATTTGGTGCTGTTCACCTCTGCGCTACTATCACCCAGCTTAGCCTTACTCCAAACTGCTATGTAACGTTTACGTCCGCTAGGGTTAGATATAGTAAATACCGATCTATGCGACCTCTATTTACTATATTTCGCTAAGATATGTGTAAAAGTTTCTAATTCTAACATTTTTGGGCTGTTCACCTCTGCACTACTATCACCCAGTTTAGCCTCACTCCAAACTGCTATGTAACGTTTACGTCCGCTAGGGTTAGATATAGTAAATACCGATCTATGCGACCTCTATTTACTATACTGATGTTAAATTATATTAAAAAGTTCCTAAATCTAACATTTTTGGGTTGTTCACCTCTGCTCTACTATTACCCAGCTTGGCCCCTCTCCAAACTGCTATGTAACGCCAACGTCCACTAGGGTTAGATATGTGTGGAAATAACGGCCTATCCCAGAGCTGTTATTTCCCCATATTATACTTAAAATTACATGCAACTCTAAATATCCACCTAGTTTTCTCTTTACTCTAGCCTCTGACCGCTAAGTTAGGCTAATTGCTAGAACGCTACCTAAGCCTACCGCAAATTTTCACTGGCATGCATGAACACTTCACTTGTTTTCTTACTGGATTTTAGACATTCTTTTTGATACGCTATTCAATCTGATGCGTTTTCGTTGCAACCTATTTCTAAACCTCAGCTTTAGGCTCCACCGACTAATCTAGGTTCGCCTAACTTTGGTCTATTTACCCTAAAATAATGTACTTAATAGGCTGCCCTTTTTCTAAACTCACCTTGGTTTTGGGTTTGGTTATATAATTAACATCAATTTGCTCGTATTTTAATATAATGTTGTCCTTTTTGCTATTATTTTATATTAATTCTCTAGAAGGAAGTTACATGCCGTTGCGATTTTGGAAAAGTGATAATTCGGCGTCTTGGTGGCGTGGCTTAGTTCCCACGAAACGACAACAACATTTTAAACATAGGGCGTGTTCGGCTCTACCCTGTAACTTCGTAGTTCGGCTCTGTAGTTCAGCTCTGTATAGATGTTCTTTCCACTTCCCAGAGAGTGGCCTTCCACAGTACCCCCCTGCAGAGCTGAGGCCGGGGCGCTCTAATCCCGGTAGCGGAGTGGCCGGCGCAATTGACGGCCTCTGCTCGATAAGTCTCTGGACGCAGGCGGCTGCAAACCAGGACGAGGGCGAGAACGAGGGGCTGGTGTTGGAGGTGCAGGAGTGTGGACGAGAGGGCGAGGAATACGAGAGGGAAGTGGAACATCTGCAGTACGACTTGTGGAAGGCATGGCAGGAGGTGGTGGAGTGGGAGGGGACGGTAGAGGGAGAGGAGAAGGAGGAAAAGGAAGAGGATCTGGGTCAAGAGGAAGGAGTGGTGGAGATGGAGAGTCAGAGGGAGATGAAGGAGGAGAAGAGTCGGGAGGAGATGAAGGAGGTGGAGAATCTGGTACAGGATAAGAAGATGAAGTATCCAAAGGAATCAGAATTGGTTTTGGAAACAAGTCCGAATCTTGGACGTCAGGAGGATTCGCCTCAAAATAGGCAGGTTTGAGACGATCGATCGATATAACGTCGGTACGAGTAGGAAGCTGTACTTTGAAGAACTTCTCCTTCCGAAGTAACACCGGGAAGGGCCCGTCGTACTTGGGTTGGAGGGAAGAACGGTGGGAGTCATGCCTCACCAAAACATGGGTACAAGAAGAGAGATCTTTCGGAATGTAAGAGTGCACCTTTTGCTGGCGGGTCGGAGTAGGTCTCCAGGAGAGGGCGCAGCGTTTCAAGCGAGTGAGATACAGGGTGGGATCAGCAGTAGCAGGAGGGAAAGATTGAGAGAAGAACTCGCCCGGCAGACGGAGAGTAGAGCCATAAACGAGTTCGGAAGCTGAACACTGAAGATCCTCCTTAACGGCCGTGCGTATACCCAGCATAACCAAAGGAAGAGCCTCAGTCCAGTGTTCTGGTTGTGGATGTGCCATGAGAGAGGCTTTAAGCTGACGGTGGAACCTCTCACAAATCCCGTTCGAGATAGGATGGAAGCTGGTGGTATGGATCTTCTCAGAACCCAGCAAGCGCATCAAATCCTTCCAGAGGAAGGATTCGAAAACGCGACCTTGATCAGTCGTGACCGAGAGAGGAATTCCGAACCGAGAGATCCAATGGAACAAGAAGGCTTTAGCTATAGATTCGGCAGTGGCAACAGAGAGAGGGATAGCTTCAGTCCAACGAGTGAACCTATCAATACAGGTGAGGATATATCGCTTGCCATGAGAAGGTGGGAGAGGTCCAACAATGTCGATGTGGACTCTCTCAAACCGTTGCCCGGGAGGCAAGAAAGTGCCTAAGGGAGCTTTAGTATGTCTTTGCACTTTAGAGCGCTGACAAGCCATACAGGCGCGGACCCAGTTCGCTACGTCGGCGTTAACTTTAGGCCACACAAAACGAGCCGTTACCAGTTTGCGTGAAGCCTCGACGCCAGGGTGTGAAAGCGAATGGAGATTGCAGAAGACTGCCTTTCGAAGAGCATCAGGTACGAAAGGACGAGGATTGCCTGTTGAAATGTCGCACAAGAGTCTCTTCTCTATGCCCGGAAGATTGAGCCACTGCAGCTGTAGAGAAGAGTCCTGTTGAAGATCGATATTGTCTTGCTCCTGGCACGCGGCCATGGCTGCGTAATCAATGTCAGGAATGGGAGAAAGAGCGTTAATTTCAATCCGAGAAAGAGCATCCGCGGTGAAATTATCCACTCCGGAGATGTGACGTATGTCTGTAGTAAACTGGGAAACAAATTCGAGATGACGAGCTTCACGGGGGGAGTGACGCTCATGCCGTGAAGCCATTGCGAAAGTGATCGCTTTGTGGTCGGTCAGGATGTGGAACTCCCGTCCTTCCAAAAAGTACCGAAAATGGCGAACAGCAAGGTACATAGCAAGCAATTCCCGTCCAAAAGCACTATACCTTGTTTCGGCGGGTTGCAGCTTGCGTGAAAAGAAGGCAAGTGGGCACCATTCGCCCTTTTGGAACTGCTGAAGCACCGCACCAACAGCAAAATCGGAGGCATCTACCTGCACTCTCGCTGGTGCGGTATCGTGGGGATGAACTAAAAGAGTGGCGGAGGCGAGGGCTTCTTTGGAAGCCTCAAAAGCAGACTCTGCTGCCGGAGACCAGTCGACTTTAGTGGTGCTGCCTCGCTGTTTAGGACGAATGAGTGCAGTAAGCGGGCCTAGGAGGGCTGCCGCTGATTTCAGAAATCTGTGGTAAAAGTTGATCATTCCCAGATATTGACGAAGTTGCTTTTGATTTTGGGGAAGAGGAAAGGCTCTGATAGCGGCGACACGGTCTACAAGAGGGCAAATACCCTCAGCCGAGACTGTGTGACCAAGGAATGTAAGAGAAGACGCGCCGAATACGCACTTGGTAGGATTGAGACGAATTCCCGCATCATCCAACCTACCAAAAACGGCACGCAGGTGCTCCATATGTTCTTCGGGAGAGGAGGAAGCGACTAAAAGATCATCTAAATATGCCCAAGCAAAAGGAAGACCACGGAGGATAGAATCGATGAACCTCTGGAAGGACTGGGCTGCATTTTTCAAACCGAATGGCATTCTTGTATACTCAAAGAGGCCAAAGGGGGTGATTACAGCTGTCTTGGGGACGTCCTCCGGAGCCACGGGTATCTGATGGTAGGCTCGAATTAAGTCCAAGGAAAAGAAAAAATGGTGTTACCAGACAGGTGGGAAGTGAAACTTTGTATATGCGGTACAGGGTACCTATCCGGTGTTGTGGCAGAATTCAAAGCCCTAAAATCACCACAGGGTCTCCAATCGCCCGTGGTGCCCTTAGGGACCATGTGTAGCGGAGAAGACCAACAACTTTTGGAAGGGCGCACAATGCCAAGTTGCAACATGTGATCAAACTCGGCCTTGAGCTTATTGAGCTTTTTGGGTGGGAGGCGGCGAGCTCGAGCAAAGGTGGGTGGGCCAGTAGTTTCGATATGATGTTCAACAGAATGCTTAAGAGGGGTATCGGAAGAGCAGGGATGCAATAAAGAAGGAAATTCCTTCTGCAGGAGGGTCAGAAAGGGAGAGACCACTGAAGAAGTTGGAGGAGCAACAGCAGAAATACCCTTTAGAGCAGAAGCAATAATAGCACCGGGAGTATAAAGAGAAGTATCGCCATCGACAAGTCGGCGATTACGAAGATCGACCATAAGATTAAAATGGGACAAAAAATCAGCACCGAGGATGGGCTGTGTCACCTCAGCGACGAGAAAAACCCATGGGAACTTGCGGCGGAGAAAAAGATCCAACGTGCATAACCGCTCACCATATACCGGAATGGAAGAGCCATTAGCAGCGAAAAGTTGACGGCCAGGGAGAGGGATAGCAGAGTCCTGGGAAGGGTCCCTGGGTACCAGCGAAAGGCTGGCCCCAGAATCGATCAAGAAGACAAGTTTAGAAGACTGATCGTAGATACGAAGAACATCCTGTGCAGTAGTAGGAGAAGAAGAAAAAGAGCCAGCATCTCCCGTCGCTCCTACGACGGGATGGCTGTCGAGTTTCCCTGATAGAGAGGGCAGGAAGGATCGCATTTCTTGGCATCCATGCCGAAAGTATGGTGATAATAACAGTACCCATGAGGATACTGGCGCTGGCGTGAGGAAGAAGCAGAGGGTGAACGAGGACCGCGAGAAGGACGAAAGTTGGAAGGAGTGGGATCTCGAGAGCGAAAGTGTTATTATTAATTGCCGCTGTAAGGGAGAGAAGGGCAGTTTTAATGTCGGCCATGCCAGTTTCGAGAACCGAAACCCGGGTATCCAGAGCTGCCGAAGGAGGAGGTTGTACTGCGAAAGCGTGAGAGTAGGAAGGTTGAGGTGGGTGAGAATAAGGAGGTTGAGCTGGATAGGAGGCAGAAGGCGGTTGAGGAACAGGAGGAGGAGGGAGAGTAGCGGAGGCGGTGTTAGAGTATTGGGGAATGTGTTGGGCGTGAGTTGTAGATGGTTGAGGAGGTGCGAGAGTCGAAGAGGTAGGAGAAAGAGAGGAAACGGCGTAAGAGGTGTGGACCAAAGGCTCCACCGGAGGGCGCAAAATTCTGTCTGCTGTAGCGGCAAACTCAGTGAGGGACAACGTCGGGTTCATTGATTGCAGTACGCTGTGATGTTGAGCAGGCATCTTCTGGAGGAAGAGGGTGCGAATTATTTTCTCTTCCCGTGTAGATGGAGTGCCACCCAACAAACTCAGCATCCTTACCATCAATTCCGAGGGTTTCTGGTCGCCCAGTGAGATGCCTCCAAGCAGAGTTTCCAATTGTTCCTCTCTGGTGGGAGCCAAGCGGTCGATAATAAGGGTTTTGAGCGTGTTGTAAGGGGTTGTAGAGTTTCTAGTTGTTGCCAGGCCATCCCTGATTTTGAGGAGGCAAGATTCTGGTAGAGCATTCACAACTCTCGAATATCTCTCCTTCTCGTCTTCGATGGTCAGGAGCGCCGACTCAGCCAGGTCAAACCAAAGCTCGGGATTGTTTACGAAGAAAGGTTGCAAATGGAATGCTCGCGAGGGAGTAGACATGATGAAAGGCGTAGAAGTTGGCAGAGTGAAGGAAAGAAAAGAAGTTAAATAAGATGTGGAGCGAGCGGAGGCACTAATAACGGACCGAGGGTGGAAAAATCAAAGAAATTACAACCTTAGGAGCTAGACCAAGGATTACAATGAGGCTGTTGCGATATAAATTGCCCAAAATACTTATATAGATATATATATATATAAAAAAAAAACTAATTAAAAATCTTTTTTTTTTTTTTTTTACTATTATTTTTTTATTTGAGTGAGTGTACGAGGGTATCCACAGCACACAAGTTGCGGCGTCACCTTGTTAGGGATACCACAACAGGGGCGATAATAATAATACTAATAATAATAATAATAATAATAATAATAATAATAACAATAATAATAATGATAATAATAATAATAATAATAATAATAATAATAATAAAATAATAATATAATAATAATAATAATAATAATAATAATAATAAATTTGATAAGAACAATAAAAAAAAAATAACAAAATACCCGGATGTAGAACAATTTATATGTTCCGTGTGAAATACAGAACTGTACCAAGGTAGGGGTCCAACAGCGTTAGTTTGATACTCTGCCGACGAAACTGGCTCTTGATGGCTGCAGCTGGGCTCGAGAAGCGTGAAGTAGATAGAAAGAGGCACAAACACAATGAGTGGGTAAATCTACCCGTTAAAAAAAACAATACCTACAAACGGTACAAAAGTGATTGGGTTCGTTTGTAATAGTTTTTCCTGGCTTTGTTGTGGGTGTTCTGATTCCCGCCTGGGAATTCAATCTTCACTCTTCGGGGTCACTATCTGAAGCTGGGTGCTTAGGACCGCTTCTTTAAGGTTGATTGAGAAGTGAATGTGCTTACAATTTTATTTTCCTACTTCTAATTTACAAGTGAGGGTTGGACCCCTTGTCCTAAAAAAAACAAAAACAAAGAATTAGAACAGGGTAAACCTAGTTATTACTATTCCACATATGAATCATATTCTGCAGGAAGAATTCCTACAGAACATGAAGCTTATGTGGAGTAGTAGTACAAATGATTATTAGTTTGAGAGAGGCTGTTTTATGTATATGCATACACAGGCAGGAAAAGGATCCTCCTTGATATACATTTGCATAAAGCAGCATTACATTTGGTATGAGTCTCACACAGGCACATATACTACAAAATTGCCCAGGTTATTGTAAACTTCTTTGACTGGCGAGGCTAGAGATAGAGAGAGAGAGAGAGAGAGATGGAGAGAAGAGGCAGAGAGAGAGAGAGAGAGAGAGGAGAGAGAGAAGGAGAGAAGAGAGAGAGAGAGAGGAGATTTGGTGCTGTTCACCTCTGCGCTACTATCACCCAGCTTAGCCTTACTCCAAACTGCTATGTAACGTTTACGTCCGCTAGGGTTAGATATAGTAAATACCGATCTATGCGACCTCTATTTACTATATTTCGCTAAGATATGTGTAAAAGTTTCTAATTCTAACATTTTTGGGCTGTTCACCTCTGCACTACTATCACCCAGTTTAGCCTCACTCCAAACTGCTATGTAACGTTTACGTCCGCTAGGGTTAGATATAGTAAATACCGATCTATGCGACCTCTATTTACTATACTGATGTTAAATTATATTAAAAAGCTCCTAAATCTAACATTTTTGGGTTGTTCACCTCTGCTCTACTATTACCCAGCTTGGCCCCTCTCCAAACTGCTATGTAACGCCAACGTCCACTAGGGTTAGATATGTGTGGAAATAACGGCCTATCCCAGAGCTGTTATTTCCCCATATTATACTTAAAATTACATGCAACTCTAAATATCCACCTAGTTTTCTCTTTACTCTAGCCTCTGACCGCTAAGTTAGGCTAATTGCTTGAACGCTACCTAAGCCTACCGCAAATTTTCACTGGCATGCATGAACACTTCACTTGTTTTCTTACTGGATTTTAGACATTCTTTTTGATACGCTATTCAATCTGATGCGTTTTCGTTGCAACCTATTTCTAAACTTCAGCTTTAGGCTCCACCGACTAATCTAGGTTCGCCTAACTTTGGTCTATTTACCCTAAAATAATGTACTTAATAGGCTGCCCTTTTTCTAAACTCACCTTGGTTTTGGGTTTGGTTATATAATTAACATCAATTTGCTCGTATTTTAATATAATGTTGTCCTTTTTGCTATTATTTTATATTAATTCTCTAGAAGGAAGTTACATGTCGTTGCGATTTTGGAAAAGTGATAATTCGGCGTCTTGGTGGCGTGGCTTAGTTCCACGAAACGACAACAACATTTTAAACATAGGGCGTGTTCGGCTCTACCCTGTAACTTCGTAGTTCGCCTCTTTAGTTCAGCTCTGTATATATGTTCTTTCCACTTCCACAGAGAGTGGCCTTCCACAAATATATATATATATATATATATATATATATATATATATATATATATATATATATATATATATATATATATATATATATAATATATATATATATATATATATAGTATATATATTATATATATATATATATATATAGTAAATTCAAATGTCCCAATGGTTTTGAGATTTATAGAGTACGAATAGATTGTTGCGAATAAATGTCCAAAATACTCATTTTGGGATTTATTGTTTTTTGGGGTATATCACTAAATACCCACGGGTAGTCCGCCCCGATGTCAGGAGTCGGGGTTCTCTCGGCCTCTAGGTGGACTACGGGGGGAACTAATCCCCCCCTCCGGGGTCGGAACCCCCGCTCCTTGGTCTTTGGGTGTCGCGGGGGTTCCTCCGACCATCCCCTTCGGGGGGGTATGAAACATCCCCCCCTCTGTCCCCCATCGCTCGGAGCCCCCCTAAAAAAGGGTAATACTCCATTATTAGGGGCTCGTTGACTTACTGTCCGTAAAAAGATAACCCTAAACTTTTTACTGCCATCCACTGTGCCGAAAACTAGGCTCTAACTTTTACTGGAAGACTGTTTAGTAGCTGCCGAAATGATTATATATATATATATATATATATATATATATATATTATATATATTATATAATATTTATATTATATATATATATATTATATATATATATATATATATATTATATATATATATATATAGATATATATATATATATATATTATATATATATATAAAATATATATAATATATTATATATATATATAATATATAATTATATATATATATATTATATATTCACGGAAAAGTTAAACCAGTCTACAACTCTTTTTGGACTAAAATCAACGTACATTGATACCTTTGCTACTGTTACATGTTGTACAAAATAAAACAATGCTAAAAAAAACTAGCAAACTGCAATCATTTTGGCATATATGAAACAAATCACTAACATTCATTTCTAAACTTACGCTGAGAACTTCACTTAACATAACCGACGAATACAAAGTTTGAAGCATACTGATCTGATGTTTTGTTAACAGTGTTGCCAACTCCAAATATCACAAGTCGCTAGATTTTATTAAAAAAAAGTAAAAATGCTAATATTTGATGAAAAAAGCAATAAATTATAAATAAGCAATAAAAGCAGTAAAATTTTGCACTAAAGTAGCATTAAACGCACTAGATCTATTGCAAAATGTACCAAATTAGCAACACACTGCGTTTTGTACTTTATCATATCTAATATAAATAATCGATTTACAACTAATCGATTTAATATTACAATATCAATGTATCGTTAATTCCCATAAAATATCGAGTGGACTTAGTTTTTATTTTTCTGCTGCCGAAAGGTAAAATTTAAGCCCACTAGGTGTATATTATAGGCCCCTAAGTTATTGACAAGCCCTAGGGTGGTGTGTGGGTTTTGCATGAGCATATTGGGTGATTGGTTCTTTATTCTAGTTGACTGGGAAAGTCTTCATAGGCCCATGTGGCTTCTTACTCTCTCAATACTTTATGTTATGTTATGTTTAGTTATATATATATATATTAATATATTATATATATATATATATATATATATATTATATATATATATATAATATATATAATATATATATATATTAATAATATATATATATATTATAATATATAATATATATATATAAATTATATATATATATATATATATATATATATATTATATATATATATATATAAACAACTCCCAGGAAGGGCTTTCGTCCTGTCAGTTGGTCCAGCATCTTCTTCTGGCCCGAAACTCAACCCTAGAGCACTCCAGAAAAACCCATTTCTCAGCGCTCAATGCATTTCCGACGCCTCCTCGAGTTAAACACTCTCAGGTAGGGTTTTCGCCCTTTCGATCATAATATTTATTGATTCCGCTGTTGGATCTTGTTGGTGTTGCTTGTGCATTTTCGCTGTGCCTAGTGAGAGTTTGCTAAGTAGCATTAATTTGTACATTTTCATTTTCATTTATCGGGGTGGGACTATTCATTTATTTTTGTTTATTTATTTATATTTTGTTTTTATTTATAACTGATTTTGTTCATTTTTGGTTATTGTTTTTTTTTTTACTATAGTAAGGCTAGGCGAATAGCCTAGACCTTCCGGTTTTTTGTTTTTCCCAGGTGATGGAGGACGCCCTCTTCTCGGATGAGGAGTTAATGGAGGAGTCTTCCCGGGGTGAGGATGGCCGGAAAAGGAGTGGTAGTGTTGCGGGTGTAACGGTGGGGGATTTGGCTCAACCTGCACCCAAAGGGGTGAAGAGGGGGGATAGGGATGGGGTAGATGTGGGTACAACAGATCAGTCTACTACCTTGGGTTCCTCTGAGGTGATAATCATTGTGCAGAGTAGGGATGGGACTTGTATCTTCACTAAACCCTCTAGAGCTACTGCTCTCTTAAATGACTCCCCCTTTGGGAAATTACTAATAGAGGGCACCTGCCGTATTCTTGGGAGGGGTGCTGGGATTCGTTTCTCCATTCCTTCCCTAGAAAGACTACGGGTTTCCCTTGCGGACATAGTTACTTTGGGGACTTTCCCTGTTAAATGCTGGGTCCCTCGTGCTTCTACTGATCATTCTTTACATATTTCTTATAGGAAAATAGGGCCAATAGAGGAAGATGATGCTTTTTTGAGTGATCTTTCTCATATCTGTTCTTATGACCTTGAGGGCAGCACTTTGTTGGAGGTAATGAGACTGGGCTCTTCAGGGGGCTCTTCCGGGTTTCCTACCTCTCCTTCTAAGACGCTGCGCCTGAAGTATAAAGGCCCTCTTCCATCTAAAGTGATAATAGGCCATGTCATATACCCAGTGTCTCAGTATGTGTTTCCAGTACGGCGTTGCTTCAACTGCTGGCAATACGGTCATGGTTCGGTTTCCTGTAAATCTTCCCTCGCTGTTCGAGATGCTCCTTGGGACATGTCAATGACAATTGTGCCAATGATCCTTATTGTTATTTTTGTAAGGGGCCCCACCGCCCTAATTCTAAATCCTGTGAGGTTTATCTCTGACTGCTGTCCTGATTGCCTGTGAAACTCCCAGTGCAGCGGGTGGATTAATTCGCTTATACAGCTTTATGAACTGAATCCCTCGACACACCAACCTTCCTGTGTTCCTTATGTCCCTCCGATTGGGTCTCCTGCTCCTACCAGGTCGCATGCTGGTGGTTTCTCACCCAGCACCTCCTTCAACGTATGGTCCTGTGTCCCCCTCTATGCCCTCCAAGGTGGCTGCCCCCCCGGCAGTGCTATCTTCTTCAAGGGGGGCCCCCTGCCCTCCGGTTCCTCACCATGGACCCTTGCGTAACTCTGCCCCCGCTACCCATCAGTTTCCCTCCGGCCCTGAGTTTCAGGGGATATCCCATGTTGGTCCTGTGAGGGCTCCCTTAGTGAATAATGTTCCGCAGCATCACCTCTCCTCTCCGCGTCCTACAGATGGTTGGTCTTCCTTCTTGATTTCCTTGGGACCCCTTGTTTCCAAATTTCTCACGTCTTATCAGGTGAGTGGTTCTCTTCTATCGGCACTTTCTTGTGTATTCTCAGATCTCATGTCCTTGGTTTCTTCTATCCTTTTCCACAATGGCCTTCCCTAATTTTTTGTCTTGTGGGTTTCGCATTGTCTGGACACTTCTCCGCTATCTTCAGTGTACAGGTCAGTTGGGCAGGCTGTGATCTTTCTTGGGGTTTAGGTGGAATTAGGATCCAGTGGGGGTCTTGCAGACCAGGATATCAGTGTTTGGCTGGTGGGGAGGGTTTCCTAGGTAATTTCAATCATACTAGGTTCACAGCAACTCGCAACACCGTGAGATCCAGGCGGTAAGTATTCTTTAGGGACATTTGCTATAGCTTCCTGAAGTGGCCCAGGGCTGAGGGGGACCTGTGAGGTCCCCAGGAAGCCCTCAAACTACAAGTACTACAAGTACAAGTACTTTCCTTGGCACCCATCCCCTGGGACAACTATATGGAGAGGGTGTTCTGTTTTCATTCCCCTGTGCTCGTCGCTTGGAGACTGCCATAACGAGACTGCGAATTGGGCATCTTGGCCTCAATGGGCACCTCTTTCGTTTGGGTCTTTCAGACACACCTCTCTGTCCGTCTTGCAACAGTGCTCTTGAGAGTGAGCACTTTCTCCTTCAGTGTGGCTCTTACTTGATAGCAAGGGAGGAGCTTCGGCTCTCCCTGCTGGGAGTGGGGGTTCCTCTTCTGACTGTTCCAGTTTTGCTAGGGAAGGTGAACGTGCCTCCAGTATATAGAGTTAGGGTACATCTGGCACTAATCCGCTATCTCAAGTGTACTGGTCAGTTGGGCAGGTTGTGATCTTTCATGGGGTTTCTGTTAGAAATAGGTTCCGGAAGGGGTCTTGCTGACTTAGATATCAGTGTTTGGCTGGTGGGGAGGGATTTCCTAGGTTATTTAGATCATACTAGGTTCTCAGCACCTCGCAATGCCGGGAGATCCAGGCGGTAAGTATTCTTTAGGGACATTTGCTATAGCTTCCTGAAGTGGCCCAGGGCTGAGGGGGACCTGTGAGGTCCCCATGAAGTCCTCAAATTCATCAAGTAATCAAGTAAGTAATAATGATGTATAAACACGCCTGTGTATTATAGGGTTAGTATTTAGTAAAATATCCATTTATTCAATGTGTTTCATTATTCATATGTAGGTTGTTACCAGTAGAATCGATCTGAGAGTAGTTTGTAACAAGCCTACTTTGAATGTGAAACAGAAAATGGAAAGTAGGCCTAGGTCAGCCCTATAATAGAATTAGGAAATAGGCCTAGATAAACCCTATAATAGAATTAAGAAATAGGCCTAGATAAACTCTAAAATAGAATTAGAACAAGCCTATTATATAGTTAAATATGGATTTGTCAATGCAGAAAATTGATTCACTTCAAGGTAAGACCAACTGGGAAGATTGGAAGCATCTTATGCAAATAAGGCTAAGTGGTATACCAGATGCAATAGAAGCAATCAATGGTAAATTAGAAAAGCCACAAGAACCCAGTACTGAAGCAACAGTTGAAGAGAAAAATGCATACAAAAAGAAATTAGACAAATTCAACAAAACTCAATCAGATGTAATGTTTTTGTTGGTTTCAACCTTAAGCCAAAGTATTAGAAGTCAAATAAGGAATCTTTTGAAGCCAGATGAAGTATGGAAGGAACTTCACAATCTTTTTGCAGGAGTTGAAGAAAACAAAGTTTACGATGTTTGTTCACAGTTTTTTTCTTACACATGGAATGAGAAATTAGACATGGCTGGAAATTTATCTTCAATAAGACAGCTCTGGGGTAATCTTCAGGAAGAAATTGTCAAAATTCAAGAGAAGAATGAAGGTACATTGCCAGAGATATTTCTCATATGTAAGATTTTTGAAATTTTGCCAAAGGATTATTCAAATTTCCAAACTACATGGCTCATGATTCATAGTAATAGAAAAGAAAGAAGTATAGATAATTTGGTAACTTGGCTTTGCACAGAAGCAAATAAGATGGCATCAAAGGTTAAGTCAGAAAATCAAGAAGCGTTAACAATAAAAGGAAACTACAGAGAAAATAGTACCAAAGATAAAATGAAGAAATTTCCTTGCAATTACTGCCATTTAAAAGGTCACTGGATCAAAAATTGCAGAAAATGGATTGCAGATGGTAGACCAGAAAGAAAAATAAAGCCAGAAAGAAATGCAAATTTTGAAAATAAAGAAAATTCAAAAGCTAAAACAGAAGTTAATGCTTTTATGTTAGCAGTAGATGAACAAGTTTTTATTTCTGAAGAAAATGATAGAGAAAATTGGTATTTTGATAATGGTGCTACAAAACACATAACAAATGAGAAAAGTTATTTTAAAACCTATAATGAATTCGAGCATTCAGTCAAGGTAAAATCAGCAAATGGTCAGGAAGCAAATGTGTTAGGATATGGAACAATTGAAGTAGAATCAGTTGTAGATGGAAAAATATCTCAATTATTTTTGAATGATGTTTGGTATGTTCCTGATATTAAGAAAAATTTATTTTCAGTATTGGCAGCTCATGATAAGCATCCAAATAGTGAATTTATATCTGAACCAAGTGTATGTAGATTTATGGTAGACAAAAAGCCTATTTTAATGGCTATCGTAAACCAAAGGAAGGGCTATTCAAAGTTGCAATGAAAGCTAAAATCTCCCATATACCAGAAATAAATGCACTTGAAGAAAAGGATCTATTACAGTTATATCATGAAAGAATGGGACATCAGGATAGAAGACACATAAGAAATCTGATCAAAAGAGAACTAAATATTGAAACTCACCTTGATAACAGAAATTGTACAGGATGTATAAATGGAAAAATGCATCGTCAGAATTTTGGAAAAAGACCAAACATCATAAAAATAATAATAATAAAAAAAAAAAAAATTTTCCGCTCATTTAATAGCCACGCGGTAGTACTACAAGTTTTATTTAGATCATCTTTAATTCTAGAAAGTTTTTATATTTTTAAAAAATATAATAAATTAGGGTACAAAATGCCCTTCAATAGAATTTCACTTTTGAAAAATTTGAGTTTTTTAACTTCGTTATAAAATGAAAAATTGTGGATGGATTTTAATTATTTTTTCAGTGTATACACTCGAGTATGTTAGCTTTAAACTGGCAAAGTAAATTTTTGATCCAAACAGTATTAGTGGCAAAATCACGGGCCTAACTTGGTCCGATTCACCCCGCCGTAAAAATTGATGGAGGGGTGACTCGGACCACCATTGTTTTTCGTATTTTACGTATTATTATTGACATTTTTATTACATATAATTAATTTAAATATATTAAGTAAAAATTAAAATAAAAATGAAATTTATATAAAAAATACGAATTCCAAAAAGTGTCAAAATTTTTGAGCGGAGAGGGGTGAATCGGACCACCTTATTTTTATTCTTATTTTATGTATCATTATTGACATTTTTATTACTTATTATGAATTTTAATATGATAAATAATTATTATATTAAGTAAAAATTAAAATATAAAATTGAATTTATACGTAAAAGAGGAATTTAAACAGATGGTCCGATTCACCCCTCAATGGTGGTCCGATTCACCCCTCCAAGGTCAGGCTGAATGAGCTTTATTAAAACTTTAATAAAACTTTTATTATTAGAATTACATTATTATTTTTTTTGTGTGCTTATGACCTACTATAGGGCCTTGAATTTCAGAAAAAAAAAATTCCAAAAAGTGCATTAGGGGAAAGTCAGGAGACGAAGTTATACCTAAAGTGGTCCAAGTCACCCTGCCCGACGCTATATAAAGTACAAGGACATCCAATCAGAGAATTTTTAAGTGATAATGGCTTAGAATTTAATAATAAGTTAGTTAAAAAGCTTTTACATAAATATGGAGTAAGACAAAGGTTAACAGCTCCGTATACTCCACAACAAAATAGAGTGGAAAAAGAAAATAGAACGCTAGTTGAAGCGGCCAGATCACTCATGTATTCAAAAGTAAAATTTCCACAGAAGTGTTGGGCAGAATTAATTAACACAGCAGCATATATAATAAATAGAACTGGAAAATCCACTGTTGATGGGAAAACGCCTTTTGAAATCTGGTATGATAGAAAGCCCAGAATCAAGCATCTATGTAATTTGAAACAGCATGCAGTGGGTGGATTCCAGATCAGAAAAGAAGAAAGTTAGACCCAAAAGCAAAATCAGGTGTGTTAATTGGTTATGATGGAGATGAAAGCTACAGAATATATGATCAAGCAAATAATTTTGTGTTTAGATGCAGAGATGTAGTATTTGAAAGAGAAGAACTTTCAACTTCAATATCAGATGAGGTAGAATCAGAAAAAGAAAATAAAAAGAAAGAATCAAATAGAGAAAATACAGAAACTGATGACAGTACATCTATAATTAGGTTAAACTCATCACATACAGAAACAGAATCTGATACAGAAACAGAATCTGATACAGAAATAGAATCTGATACAGAAATAGAATCTGGTTCAGAAATAGAAGAACAAGATAGAATAGTAAGCACAAAACAATTAAGAGACAGATCAGTAATTAAAAAGCCATCAAGGTTTGATGACTACAGTACTTATCTATTATTAGAAGATATGGAAGAACCTGAAAATTATAAAGAAGCTATGCAGAGTAAGCATAAGAAAAAAATGGGTTAATTCAATGAAAAATGAAATGAAATCATTGAAAGAAAATCAAACCTGGGAACTAGTTGAATTACCACCAGGAAGAAAACCAATTGAAAACAAATGGATTTATAAAATTAAAATGAATCCAGATGGTACAGTTGACAAATATAAAGCAAGATTAGTTGCAAAAGGGTATAGTCAACATAAAGGAATTGACTATGAGCAAACATTCAGTCCAGTAGCAAATAAAAGTACTGTAAGGACTTTGATAAGTGTAGCAACTAAAGAAAATATGTCCTTAATACAATTTGATGTTTCAACAGCATTCCTTTATGGAAATTTATCAGAAGAAATATATATGAAACAACCCAAAGGTTTTGAAGATGGGACAGACAAAGTATGCAAATTAAAACGTAGTTTGTATGGGCTTAAGCAAGCACCAAGATGCTGGAATGAAAGACTTGGAAACTTTCTTTCAAAACTTAATTTTGGTAAAAGTACAGCTGATCCTTGTCTTTACATAAGAAATCAGAATGGACATAAAATCATACTTGCATTATATGTTGATGATGGACTAGTTGCATCAACAAGTCAAGCAGAATTGCAGAAATTTTTAGAAGAATTAAAAAAGGAATTCAAAATAACATATAAACCTGCAACATATTTTTTAGGAATTGAAATTGAATCAAGAAATGATGGTTCAAAGAAAATTAGTCAGTCATGCTATACTAAAAGAATACTAAAGGAATTTGGTATGGAAAATTGCAATGCAGTGTCAACACCTATTTTAAAGGATAATGTTACACATGACATTGAAGCCAGGGAGAGTTTCCCTTACAGATCAGCAATAGGAGCTCTTCTATATCTAGCAACAGCAACAAGACCAGATATTGCATTTGCTGTTAATTATCTTGCCAGAAGTGTAGAAAATCCATCAATAGAAGATGTTACAAAAGTTAAAAGAGTGTTCAGATACTTGAAGGGTACACAAGAGAAGGGTATTATTTATAAATGTGATTCTGAACAAGATCATCTGGAAGGGTACAGTGATGCAGATCATGCTGGGGATTTAAGAACAGGGCATTCAACAACTGGAATTGTTTGTTTATATGCTGGAGGAGCAATTTCATGGAGTAGTCAAAAGCAAAGTTCAGTTGCTATTTCAACAACAGAAGCTGAAATTATGGCAGCAAGTGAAGCAACAAAGGAAATTATGTGGCTTCATCAACTATTGGAAGAAATTACAGAAGTCTTCAAGAAACCTACTCTTTGGATTGACAATGAAGCAGCTATCAAACTCAGTAAGAATCCAGAATTTCACAAAAGGACCAAGCATATAAAAGTACGCCATTTCTTCATTAGAGAAAAAGTTCAAAATGATGAAATAGAAGTACTCAAGATTAGCAGTGAGAATCAACTTGCAGATGGACTCACAAAGCCTCTACATCAACCAAGATTAATGAGCTTGAACAGAAAAATTGGAATGGATTAACCAACTTTGAAGAATAAACAGTAAGGGAGTGTTGAAGAATATTGTTTATTCTATGAAAAATTATATTTTATGTATTTTAAATATTTTTTGGCTACTATGCCAGTAGAGAGAATTCTGGCAACATGGCCATATTTTCAAAATGCATCATTGTCTTTTTATTATTATGATTGTTGTCGTGTGTTTCTTGCTAAACTCACACGCATTATGTATTTATAGGGTTAATATTTAATAGTAAAATATCCATTTATTCTAGTGTTTCATTATTCTTATTGAGGTTGTTACCAGTAGAAACGATCTACTTGAACAATGTCCCCTTGGTTATTCAATTTGTATATGGATGGGGTTATGAAAGAATTAGAGATAGGGGTGGCAGGAAATGGTGTTAGAATGATGGAGATGAGTGGAGGGTGCCCTATCTATTATATGCAGATGATTTGGTTTTGTGTGGTGAATCTGAAGAGAGTTTGAGAGGATTGGTAGAGAGATTTGGCATGGTGTGTAAAAGGAGGGATTTGAAAGTAAATATAGATAAGAGTAAGGTTATGGTTGTGAGTGAGGACAGTCCTCGGTGTGAAGTTATGTTAGATGGTGAGCAGCTGAAACAAGTTTAAATATTTAGGATATATGTTGGATGAAAAGGGAACGGATGATGCAGAGTGTAGTAGGAAAGTTGTGGATGGCAGGAAGGTGGCTGGTGCAATTAAATCGTTGGTGGATGTAAAGGGACTAAGTCTTGAGTGTGCTAGGGTCTTACATGAGGGTATGTTGTTACCTGTGTTAATGTTTAATAGTAGTGAGACTATGGTCTGGAATAAGAGGTATAGATCTAAAGTTCAATGTCTTCAGATGGACAATCTTAGGCGTGTTAGGTGTGAGAAGAATTGATAAAATGAGGAATGAAAGTATTAGAGAGTTGTGGTGATGTGAAGGAGGAGGAAAATGAGAATAAATGAAAGTACGTTATATGGTTTGGTCATGTGGAAAGGATGAATGACAGTTGGTTGGTTAAGCGGATGTATAGTGGTGAGTGTGTTGGGAATCGACTGGCTGGGAGACCGAAGAAAAATTGGATTGAGTCAGTAAACGAATGTCTGAAGGAGAGAAATGTGAGTTTGGCAGAGGCGAGAATAAAGGTGCATAATAGGAGTGAATGGCGTGGGTTTTGGAAAGGGGTATGGTTGTGGTCTACCTGGGTTAGAGATGGTGAACCTCACACTCTGACAATATGTGCCATAGTGAGGGTCTGGTTTTCGCTGTCCCGTGATGCTCTAGGGTGGATTTTCTGGCTGTGCTGAGTTCTCACTAATAGGTATAGAGGTGGGGTGGTAAGGCTGGGCTTTCTTTTTGACTTGTGTCATGTTCTTCTACTACTTCTCTTTTCCGATGCATGTCAAACACCTTACCCCCAGTCTTGGGGAAGAAGAAGATAATAATAATAATAATAATAATAATAATAATAATAATAATAATAATAATAATAAAATATATATATATATATATATATATATATATATATATATATATATATATATATATATAATTAGTATATATATATATATATATATATATATATATATATATATATATATATATATATATATATATATATTAGATAAATATATATATATATATATATATATATACATGTTATATATTACAAATATACATTTAAACTGGTTACACATATTATTATATAAAGATATATATTATTACATTATTATTATATATATATTATTATATATATATATATATATATATTATTATATATTATTATTATATTCATTATATTACATATATATATATTATATTATATATATATATATATTATATTATTATTATATATATATATATATATATATTATGTTATTATACATATATATATATTATTATATTATTATATATACTGCTATATATATTATCTATATATTTTTACATATATATAAATAATTTTTATAAGATATAAAAAAATTATATATATATATATATATATATATATATATATTATATATATATATATATATATATATATATATATATATATATATATATATATATATATATATATATATATATATATATATATATATATATATATATATATATATATAGTTGGGTGGGGTGACCGGGTCCTTTTTTAGAGGGGTGATTCGGTCCACTCTAAATAAAAAAATAAATTTTTTTTTTTTGCTCATTCAATAGCCATGCGGTAGTACTACAAGTTTTATTTAGATTGTCTTTAATTCTAGAGAGTTTTTATATTTTTAAAAAATATAATACAATAGGGTATAAAATGGCCTTCAATAGAATTTCACTTTTGAAAAATGTGAGTTTTTTTAACTGTTATAAAATGAAAAATTGTGGATGGATTTTAATTATTTTTTCAGTGTATACACTTGAGTATGTTAGCTTTAAACTGGCAAAGTAAATTTTTGTTCCAAACAGTACTAGTGGCTAAATCACGGGGCCTAACTTGGTCCGATTCACCCCGCCGTAAAAATTGATGATGGGGTGAATCGGACCACCATTGTTTTTCGTATTTTATGTATTATTATTGACATTTTTATTATGTATAATTAATTTTAATATAATAAATAGTTACTTATATTAAGTAAAAATTAAAATAAAAAATGAAATTTATATGAAAAATATGAATTCCAAAAAGTCAAAATTTGTTCACCTGAGAGGGGTGAATCGGACCACCACATTTTTATTCTTATTTTATGTATCATTATTGACATTTTTATTACTTATTACTAATTTTAATATGATAAATAATTATTATATTAAGTAAAAATTAAAATATAAAATTGAATTTATACATAAAAGAGGAATTTAAACAGATGGTCCGATTCACCCCTCAATGGTGGTCCGATTCACCCCTCCAAGGGGAGTCTGAATGAGCTTTATTTAAACTTTAATAAAACTATTATTATTAGAATTACATTATTATTTTTTTGTGTGCTTATGACCTACTATAGGGCCTTGATTTTCAGAAAAAAAAAATCCAAAAAGTGCATTAGGGGAAAGTCAGGAGACAAATTTATACCTAAAGTGGTCCAAGTCACCCCACCTGGCCTGACTATATATATATATATATATATATATATATATATATATATATATATATATATATATATATACATATATATATATATATATATATATATATATATATATATATATATATATATATATATATATATATATATATATATATATATATATATATATATATATATATATATATACTATATGAAATAATTAGAGGTATATATATAATCAAAAATCCTAAAAAATTTAAGTAAAGGCACGCCTATTACCATACACGGATGACTCCATTTTGAAAATTGATAGACTGATATAGGGATAATCGAATATTAAATATTTCAATATTTGACTACTATTAATATATTGACAGAGTTAAGATGCATTGACATCTCTCTTGTAGATATACGCTCATTTCTCTATGTATTCAAATGATTAGCTCAAGAAAATTTATTTATAACAGTATATTGAAATTTGAGTTATCAATATATCAATATCATAAATGTATCATCAATCTAAAGAATAACTTCATGAATGGGTTATAGAAATTAGGTACTTTTTAGACTAAAATATTTAGGTTTTTGATTTTTGGGCATATAAAGGTTTTGTCTTTATAATTTCAATAGAGTAGAAATAAGAAGTACGTTCAATCAGAACTTAGAAGTTATGGAAATATTTGACATGTTTATTCTTGAAGACTTTTGAATTAGATTTTAATGCACATTTTTACGGAATATTTTTATTCTCTCAGAGCATTATTTGAAATATATTTTTGATAAAATATATAGAAAATGGATATCAAATCTGAAATTGAAATTAAGGAGGAAGAATTTGATTATGAAAATTACTGCTATCAACAAAGTTCTCAGGTTGGTTATGATTATTATTATATATAATTATTATATATATATATATATATATATATATATATATATATATTATAAAGAGTTAAATATTTATTTTTATTTTTATATTTTATTTTATTTTTATTATATATATATATATATATATATATATATATATATATATATATATATATATATATATATATATATATATATATATATATATATATATATATATATATATATATATATTATATTATATATATATATATATATATATATATATATATATATATAGTAAAGAAGAAGAAAGATATAGTAAAGTATATATATATATATATATATAGTATATATTATATATATATATATATATATATATATATATATATATATATATATATATATATATATATATATATATATATATATATATATATATATATATATATATATATAAAGTATATTTGTATATACTGTACTTTGTGATTCTTTTTTTTCTGAAAAAATTTTCTAAGTTCAAAAAAATTTCTAAGTTCAGAAAAGTTAAGTTTTTTAAGAAAATTTAGCGGCAAGCTTCTGGAATTATGCCAGAAGCTTCTGCCGCTAAGCTATTTATTAAAACCCAACTTAACTTTAACTTTTCTAAACTTAGAAGAATTTTTTTTGAACTTAGAAAATTTTCGGTCTCAAAATGTGTGGGTCGTGTCTACAGCATTACCATATAAATATATACCGGTATATATTTTTATATAGAAATTTTTTTCAGAAAATGTCACAGTACAGTTTCGTAAAATATATATATATATATATATATATATATATATATATATATATATATATATATATATATATATATATATATATATATATATATATATATATATATATATATATATATATATATATATATATATATATATATATATATATATATATATATATAGGTAATACTGTAGACAGCGACCCACACATTTTGAGACCAAAAATTTTCTAAGTTCAAAAAAATTTCTAAGTTCAGAAAAGTTAAGTTAAGTTTTTTAAGAAAATTCTTTAGTGGCAAGCTTCTGGAATTATGCCAGAAGCTTGCCACTAAACAATTTTATTAAAAAACCTAACTTAACTTAACTTTTCTAAACTTAGAAATTTTTTTGAACTTAGAAAATTTTCGGTCTCAAAATGTGTGGGTCGCTGTCTACTATTTTTTATATATATATATATATATATATATATATATATATATATATATATATATATATATATATATATATATATATATATATATATATATATATATATATATATATATATATATATATATATATATATATATATATATATATATATATATATATATATATATATTAAAATATAGGAAAGAAACAATAAAAATCGCCGTTTTTTTTTTTTTAATGAATCATGAAAAATCGAAATTTTAAGTTATATCTATACTTAATAGTTTTTTCTCACATTTAGAGTTTCCTTAATGTTTTAGAATAATGAAAATAATAAAAATCTCGAAATGAATATTTTTAAAATTTTTTTAAAATTCCATTTTCAAAAAATTGAATTCGGGAAAAACCGGTCAGTGGCGTCGGGAAAAGCCGGTCATTAAATATTATTTCTTTTGTGCTTGTCCAAACTAATTATAATTATAATTTAAATGTTAAATAGAGTCTAATAATATTATAGAATTAATTTGGATTGAAAAACACAAGTCTAAGTTATATTTTATTAACATTTTGCAAACGTTGATTTTTTACAAAATTTTGAATTTTTTTTTTTCATTTTTTTATGCTAAATAAGCATTGAAAAAAATGAATTATGACAATAATTTTTAATAATTTCTAATAATAATAATAATATTTCAACTTTTTAACAAAATTGGCATTTTATATTACGAGTAGGCCTATGTACGCACATTTCACGAACTTTTTGACGAAATATTGTTCACAATATTATAATTTAAATTATGACAATCAATTTTAATTACTATTAATAGTAATAATAATTGCACTTTTTAACAAAATAGGCTTTTTTTTTTTTTTTATATCGAGTATGTACGCACATTTCACATGAACTTTTTTTTTATCCTTACACTAGATAGAAGAAAGATATGTATAGAAAACATTAAACAAATGTCTTATAGTCTACCATGCATAAAAATTAGAACAAAATATTATTGAAAACTAAAAAAAAATAGACATTTTTTTACAAGTTTATACTGACCGGCTTTTCCCGATGCCCGACCGGTTTTCCCCCGAAATTGAAAAAACTTAATAACTTTAAAAATAAGCTTAATATTTTAAATTTTTTACATGGAAAATGTTAAAAATAGACTTCCCAATATGCATCTAACTCAAAATTCTGATATCTTAATTCTACGAGATTCACGAGGTCTTAGAATTTTTTTGCAAAAAAAAAAAAAAAATTTTTTCCAACTTTGGGAAATTTTTTTGACTAGTAGGTGTAAGTTATTTACTTAAATTTTTATATATGGTTAAAATATAATCTATTTGCTACTTAAAAAACCTTTCTCTAATTGAAAAAATTTTTAATTTAAAAAAATATTAACAATTTATTAAACTGACCGGTTTTTCCCTCCGTCCGTTTTTCCCCCATTTTATGCTATATATATATATATATATATATATATATATATATATATATATATATATATATATATATATATATATATATATATATATATATATATATATATATATATATGTACATTTATATTCATTTTTATATATATTATATATATATATATATATATATATATACTGTATATATATATATATATATATATATATATATATATATATATATATATATATATATATATATATATATATATATATATATACTTACTTCTGCCCCTGGCCCACCTCAATTGGAGGGCCACACTGCTTCCAGGAAGCCGGCTACCGCCCTTGGGCGGTTCCACAGGTCGAGAAGGGAAGAGATAGAGAAGTCGGCATGGGGGGCATCGAGAGCGGAGCACCCCAGAAGGAGGTGCTCCATTGTATCCTGGGAAACGTGACATCTGGTGCAGGTGGGGGAGGTGACATTATCTAGTTTGAATCTATATTTATATTGCAAGAGTTTTGGGTGGTGACCTGATCTGCTCCGGGCGAGGTCAATTTGGCCTCTTCTGGACAGTGTTTCTTCTCTAGGGGAAATTTTTGGGGAGGGGGTGTTTAGTAAGTTGTTATTGGGGCGGTTTTGTAGGTAAGTATTGGTTAGTTGGGTATGGATGTGCGTGACCCATGACCTATTGGGAGGGGGAGGGGGGGGGGGGTGTTGGGTGTTGTGTGGGGGGGTGGGGGGGGGGGGGGGGATTTTAGTCTGTGTCGGGAGGGGTTGGAGAGGATTTGGTGACATGGGTGGGTTGGATTTAGGTTGAATTGAGTCCCCACCATCTCCAGGTGGGTGGAGATAGGGAGGACGGAGGTCTCGTCATGTAAATGTTGGATGGGGGTGGTTTTTGTGCATCCAGTGATGATTCTGAGGGCGGTGTTTTGTGTGATTTGTAATTTTTGTATTAGTTTTTGACAATGCTGGGAACCATGCGGGGAAGCATAGTTTAAATTTGTTCTGAGTTGTTTATAGGTGGTGGTAGTGTGTGTTTCCTGCTCAAAGTTACAGTTGGGGAAGCCCTGAGGGTGTTTAGTTTCCATTATATGAGAGGTGATTTGATCAATTTGGGAACGTCGTGTGTGTTATAGGTAAGTCCTAATATTTTTGGGGTTTTGTTTTGGGGGGTGTTGTTCAGGAAAACTGTTGGGTGGAGTGAAGATTGGTGGCAGTCGGTGGTTAGGAGGGTGATGGAGGATTGGTGGTTGCGGTCATTCTGTTGGAGAGTAGCCAAGTTTCTAATTGTTGTAAGTATTCTTGGGTATGTTGTGTGGCTAAATTTATGTCTGGATGCTGGGAACTGATATCATCTGCGTAAGTAATAAGTTTGGTGGATTGGTGGGTAGGGATGGGCAGGTCTGCTGTGAAAAGATTGAATAGGAGTGGAGAGAGAATGGCACCCTGTGGGACGCCATTTTGTAATGGAGTGGGAAAGATTGTTTTTGTGGAGGACTTTGGCAAAACGGTTGGTGAGAAAGTTAGAGAGCCATTTTTTGTCATTATTTTCTAGGGGAGATTGAAGGATTTTTTGAATAAGAATGTGTGTGGGAACAGTGTCAAAGGCTTTGTTAATGTCAATTGCTGTGAGTATGGATCTGGATGGGGATTGGTTGAAGCCATTGATGATGTGTTGGGTGAGTTGTAGCGTGGTTGCTTTTAAATCCGTGTTGGAAATTGGGAGGGTGATGAGGGGGGAGATTTTGTTTAATATTAGTTTCTCCAGCAGTTTACTAATAGAGGAGAGGAGAGAAATAGGAAGGAGGGGGAGTTGGGGTCTTTTTTAGGTTTGAGTTTTGGGAGTATGAATGCTTGTTTCCAGATTGAGGGTATATAGTTGAGTTGCCAGGATTTGTTGAAGATCTCTGTGATAAGGTGAATGACTTTTCAATGTGAGGTGGAAGTTAGAGATTGAGTCTGGACCTGTTGCTGGTGAATTTTTGAGGGTTTTGATAGTTTCTGATATCCTGTTTGTTGTAAAGGGGGGTGGGGGTTGTGGTCTGAGGGAAGTTTTCTGAGTTGTTTTTTTATTTTCCTATTTTTGGAGTGGGTTGCCACAGAAATGTTAACAATGTTTTGCGAGGCGGCCTGATTGTTTTTTGGGGGAAGGAGGAGTTTTAATTGGTGTGGCATTTATTTCCAGTGGAGGGAGGGGGTTGTTTCTGAGAGTTAGCCAGCTTTTGACAGACTTGCCAGGTTTTCTTATTATCAATTCTGGAGATATTATTGTAAGTATTCTGAAAACTTATTGGTGGTGTTGGTGATTATGAGGTTGGAGATTTGGGTATTTAGGTTTGTTAATTGGTTAGTGGTGTGTGGGGTATATGGACTGAGTTTTCGGAGGGAGTTTCTTCGTTTAATGAGGGGTTATAGAATTTTCTGTGGCCTTTGGGTATGTAGAGGTTGGCTGATTTGATAATTGTGTTATTTAGATGAATAATGGAGGTGTGCAAGGATGTTGTGTCGTGGATTGGTGTGGGGTTAATATGGGTTTCGATATGGTCAGTGAATGCTGGCCAGTTAGCTTTTTTGTAGTTTGTGTATGTTTTCCTGAGTGGGTAGTTGTCTGGGGAGGTAGGGGATTGGTTTGCTTGGGGAGGGATTCGGGTGGGGAGGTTTTTGGAGTTGAGGATATTAAGGGATTCTAGTTCGTTGAGGATATGGTTGCCGCGGGGCCCACAGGAAACTGTTATACCCCAAACACATACTCCATCTTGCTTACAAAAAGTTAAACTTATAATAATACCCCCAAACAAACCCCCACTACAACCTTTTTACCCATTCCTCACATCCCAACCACAAAGATAAAAAAAACTCCCCAACATTACTCTTAATTCTTCCTAATCTCCAAAAAAAATCCTGCGCCCCCCCAAACCCCACACTCCCTCTCAACAAGTCGTGTACAAGATACCCTGTAGCAACTGCGACTCGGTTTATATAGGAGAAACCAACAATCTTACAAGACGAAAATACCAACACACATATGACCTCCTTGTTGACAACCAAAACTCCCCCCTAACATTACACCGGTCTACACAAAACCACCATATAAACATTTCACAAATGTCAGCAATAGCACATATCAACAATCAAAACTACAGGAAAATAGCTGAATCATATTGCATAAAAAACAGCTCTAATTTTCAACTGCCTTCCCGGAGATACAATTATTGACACAATATTGAATGCTGCACCAATTCTACTATTCCTCCATTCTTTAATAACCAACTAGAAAAATAATCATCATCAGGATTTTCAAAGTTTTGACTCCTTTACCACCATCGTATCTTCTTGATAAGGTTCCCATTCTCTGAAACGAGTTTCAAATTTTAGCTAATTATTTATTTATTTATATTTATTATTATTAATTTATATTTA
>JABUQX010100642.1:0-2500 GCA_015478945.1 Trachelipus rathkii | reverse complement strand
ATGACAATCTCTTTTTTCATACTCAACCATCCCTTTCTTTTCGGGGAGTCGAAGGGGCGTTCCCAGAGACCACGTTCCCTTCGAAGGGGGGTATTTATTGTTGGTTGAGCTAAACAATTGTTATTCTTTGAATAGTCTACTATCCAAACAATTCAAAGGGTTGGATTAGCACGATGGAAACGGAGTATTCAGTATCTTATATGCTATTCATCATTTGAGAATTTAGAGCGTCCTACAAACGCGACTGAGACTTTAATGGGTTGAGGTTACAGGGGTTGTATCTTAAGTAAACCATTTTTTTTGTCATCCATATCTCCTGGAAGAATGGAGGCCTTCATATTTTTCTCTTTTATTGCAATACTATAAACATAGTCTTCAATAAACCTTTTTTTCCCCTTCTCTTCGGTGGGAGCTTAATGTCGACGATTTTTCAAATATCGACCATTGTTTTTTTTTATTATTATTATTATTTTTCTTATTTTTTCTGCACTATAGTTTCGAGCCTCCTTGTTTCAGAATGAGGTAGTTATAAAGTTAAAGAATTGCCCTTTCACAATAAAGGAGGTACTTTTGTAATCAGGATTTGTTTAAAATGCCCATTCTCTCACGTCCGAGATTGTTGTTTTGGTGCTGTGTTTGTGTTTTGCCTTTGTCTCTTCAATCTTATTTGAAGCAGAGGCCTAATTACATTTTTCAATCTTTTATTAATTTGGTGCATTTATGTGTAATTTCTAATTGCATGTTGTAAATAATGGTGATTTATAATTGTGCTTGCTTGTAATTCGAACTCCGTAAGTACGTCTTTGATTGGGTATGAGTCATAGAGTGAGCTGAACTCAGGTGAGTACTCCATCGTTGGTTTATACACACGAGATTAATTATTTGTATTTGTGAAGAAACAAGCACTCTCTAACTATCCTACTAGAGTAGTTTAGATGATACTTGAAATCTCTTCAGTCTCATCTATTGGAGATACATCAGACACTCCGCTTTCCTGTATCTTTAGCCTTTGCTTGCTTTTACCTATTATTTCCTTCTGAAGGAATCTTGGGAATTTTCTGTACATTTCCAAGAGGGTTCTTCCGCTTTGTAGTGGAATTTGTACATGTTTCGTGTACGCCTGTATGTTTAGCAAGGAATTCCACTAGAAAGGGGGAGGGGCAAAGGAGGCCTTCCTTCTTCACACTACAAAATTATATTCGTAATTATATTATATCATTTATTTTTTGTACCACGGCAGTTATAACTATTATTTGGTGTTTGTTTGTGTGTGCTATCCTGTAGGAAAAAAGTGCCTACATGTGGATTGTATATACAACAAACAGAAGTCGATTTACTCCTTAACTACGTTTATAAGAAAAAGGGGGAATAAAAATTAGAGAGAGAGAGGGAAGGGATTTGCATATTACCCCCTTCATAGGGAAGAGATTGCATATTACCCCTTCATAGTTCGTCATTATCCCCCCCTTTAAAGGGTAACTTAAACAATTATTATTATTATTATTATTATTATTATTATTATTATTATTATTATTATTATTATTATTATTATTATTATTATTATTATTATTATTAGACTTAAGGAATCAAAAATTTTTATCGCTTAAATAAAATAATTTCGGAGGGTTGAACCCCTGACCCCCCTGTCTACAGCCTTGTATATATATATATATATATATATATATATATATATATATATATATATATATATATATATATATATATATATATATATATATATAACACCATGGTGCCCAAAGCTACGGAAACTAATAAAATATGGTGAGTCAGAGATTTACCTCCCTCACCCTTCTATATATAGATATATATATATATATATATATATATATATATATATATATATATATATATGTATATATATATATATATATATATATATATATATATATATATATATATATATATATATATATATATATATATATATATATATATATATATATATTATATATATATATATTATATATATTATTATTATATATTATTATTATATATATATTATATATATATATATATATATATATATTATTACATATTATATATATATATATATATATATATATATATATATATATATATATATTTATATATATATATATATATATATATATATATATATATATATATATATATATATATATATATATATATATATATATATATATATATATATATATATATATATATATATATATATATATACTCGTATATATATACCAAATAAATTGAAAGAGCATTTACTCACTCAAACCTCTATTATCGAAGAACAAAGTAATTTAAAACCACTAAGAAATAAACAGGGGAATTAAAATTTTCTGTAATTTAAATTAAAACTTCTTACTTTTTTATAAAATTTTAATTCCCTGTTTATTTCTTAGTGGTTTTAAATTACTTTTATATATATATATGGTATATATATATATATATATATATATATATATATATATATATATATATATATATATATATATATATATAT